>JADPWL010002653.1:0-19952 GCA_019059595.1 Marasmia exigua | reverse complement strand
CACAAAATATATACTAAAAATACATATATTACACCCAGGACACTGAACAAACACAAGTGTTTCATCGCACGAATGTTTGTCCAGGGTGGGGATCGAACCCACGACCTTTGGCGTAAGAGGCAGGGTCACTACCAATTGCGCCATCCGGTCAGTCAAACTGATGAAAGATGGAGTCGACACGTACTGCAGTGGAGTGGTCGCCACGTGGGGAAACGCAGTGTAGGACGTCCTGCGGCGCGATGGACTGACGATTTGAGAAGGTTGGCTGGTGTGAGCTGGATGCAGGCCACTCAGGACCGGGTTGGTTGGCGCTCTTAAGCAGTGGACGACGATGGGTTGGTTGATTGATTGATTGAATTGTGACATCAGTGGAGTGACAAGTAAGCTGATAAAAGACTTGGGGACTGTCATGATGGGGATGGAACGGTTGACGTCATTTTGAGAGATACAAATGCTAAGCAGACATAGCCCACAGGATTGTATGCCTCAAGTGGCAATGGGCAGAGCACATAGCGTAGAGATCAGACGGCCGTTGGGGCGGAAACGTCCTCGAGGCCACGTACAGGAAGTGGTAGCCGTGGCAGCCCTTCATAAGGTGGATCGACGATCTGGTATTCACCAGATCGTCGCGGGAATCCATTGGATGTGGGCGGCACATGACCGATCGGTGTGGAGAATGGGGAGGCCTATGTCCAGCCGGGGACGTCTATTGGCTAAATTGATAATGATGATGTAAAGCGAAAAGTGTAAATCGCTGATTAAAAGTATAAACGTGTCAGTCCGAATGATTGGTAGGTTACATTAAAAAATTGCGACCCTACCTACATAGGTAGCTACCTACTTTGGTACTAAAAGTGGTTGCCTCCCATACACATGTATGGGAGGCAACACTTTTAGTTTTAGTACAAGTCTAATTATTTATGTCTTATTATTTTAATTGCTATTAAGAAACTTGTTACAACTATCAACAAGGAATAAGTTAAGTGGCAGTGGGCTGGCCATATTAGCCGCAGAACTGACAACCGATGGGGTAAACGAGTTCTAGAGTGGAGACCGCGTCTTGGCAAACGTAATGTAGGGCGCCCTCTGGTTAGGTGGGGGGACGATCTGCGCAGGATGCGAGAAGCCATGGATAGGTCACAGTGGCGAACAATTGGAGAGGCCTACGTCCAGCAGTGGACTGCGATAGGCTGATGATGATGATGATGACTTTTAGTACCTAAGGGGCTTACTCAGGGGGTCAAATAGATTGATAATAAAGACGCGAACTAGCTGCTAAAATACGTATTTGTTTTTAATTTATTTAAGATTGACAAGTGTTATGTATGAGGAGGCTGGGCCTAAATTGAAAAAAAAAAATTCATTTCTTTAGCCAAATTGTCATGAATTTTCCCCTAACAGCAATTCCATTGAACAATTCCACATAATTATATCATTGCCCACAGCGTGCAAACGCATTACTAATTTCATTCATTCCTATACCTACAAGCTAATTAAAACCTAATTGACATTCCGATTGTACGAGTGGTATTCAATGGTGCTATTGGCTTTTGACTAATTAATTAGCATTATGATTCGGAACCTAGTTATTACAATTTATCAATAGAACTTCACTGATAAAATTCAATTTGTAAACGTGATTTATGTTAGAAATTCGAGGTATTTTGAAAGTCCACACAAGTTCAGGCGCAGCTAATAAGGCGCATTTAAGCTACGTAATTAAAGCACAGTAGTAAATAGATTGGGAACTTTAACTCGACGATGTATCACTGAGGCGAGCCCTAGCTCGCCCTAGCTCGCCCTGGCTCGCCCTGGCTCGCCCTGGCTCGCCTCAGTGATACATCGTCGAGTTAAAGTTCCCAATCTATTAAAAGACCGTAAAGATTGGAGCCTCCGTTAGAGTCTCTGATCCCTAACCGTTTCGCACAGCTTGGGAACTGCAGTTAGAGCCTCCTTTAGTGTCTCCGATGTATCTTATGCAACCTCAGTTGATTATTAGAAAATCCAATAACTCAGCATCAAAGTAACCATTGATAACAGAACATTTATTAGCATTGTACTTCCTGAAAGTACATTTAAAACGATGATATTGTAAGTTTAGCTCATTCAATTGTTACTAATGCAAACACTGCACTCGCGCTGAAAACCGGAATCATGAAGTTTGTTAAACAAAAAGAATCACTTAAATTAGATTGCATCTGTCCCTGCATCATCTAATGTCCCTCGACGGCATGGAAATTTATTACCAAGTACAATACGTTGTATTGTGTGCGGTCCATCTAATAGTGGAAAAAACCAATTTAGTAATAAGTTTATTATTGCATAAAAATGGACCAAGATTCCGTAACCTTTATGTGTATTCAAAGTCTTTATATCAACCTAAATATTTATATCTTGAAAAGGTTTTGAATATGGTACCTGGAACATCATTTAATAAATACAATCATAATGGAGACATTTTAAGCCCCCATGATGCTTTGCCTGATTCAATTATTATTTTCGACGACGTTGCTTGTGAGAATCAAAACAACATTAGAGATTATTTCGCCATGGGACGTCATAAAAATATAGATTGTTTTTACATCAATCAAACTTACACGAAAATACCAAAACAACTTGTACGGGACAATTCTAATCTCGTCATTCTATTTAAACAAGATGACATTAATTTGAAGCATGTTTATGAAGAACATGTTGGGATCAGACATGTCATGGTCCCAATTCCGTGAGATGTGCTCAACCGTTTGGAATAAACCATTCAACTATCTTGTTATTAATAAGGATTGTGGCAAAAATAACGGATGTTACCGATTGGCTTTTGATACCTTCATAGTGATAGAGGAACATACATAAAAGACGGTTGTGTTATCTATTAACCAGTCTCATTCATGGTTTGAAACCGAGCGGAATACTTCGAAATGGAGAAAAACCTTAAAGAACAAATAGTGAAATCAGCAGCAGCTGTTAAAAGAAAAGTTGCCATGATAAAAGATATTGAAAATACAAACAATAAAACATTAGAAACAATATTAAAACCAATTGTTGATCCTCTAACACTGTTGACCAATAAAAAATATGACCCTCCTCTTAAGGTAGAAGAACACTGTGAACCAGTGATGAAAAAAAATTAAAAATGACAATAATCAGTCATTTGAAGACGAAAATCAGTCATTGTTTGTCTCTGATGAAGATTATAATGAATCTGCTAGTGAGGAAGATGAAGATGATGAACAAGAGCAATACAATTACAACAAAACCCTTGTTGTGTCACCGTCCGAAGACCATAACATTAGCGAAGGATCATTCAAATCTCTACAGTCCTCGCCAAGTCTTAAAAATCAATCACTGTCTTGGTCAACATCGTCTGAAGTAATGAAAGATGTTCCATTTGGAGTCAGAAATGAACGAGGTAAATTATTACTCGGGAAAACTCGTGTCTATGACGACGGTGGTATTCTTAAAATAGGAACACTTACTGTCAAAAAAACTGATGGCTTAAAAGAACTTTTGTTCAAAAAGAAACCAAATTTAGATGTAGTAACAGATGATGATTTACAATATTACAAATTACTTCTAATAGAAACCAATGCTCATCGTCGTAATTGCGAATCATCAAAACCCATTAACAGCAACAAAGGATTTAAATATACGAATGTAATTAAGCCTTTGTTCAAATTCTCTAGAAATCCAACTACAAGTGTTGAAAAGTATTCCACAAGGTAAAGGAATTTCACTTTTAAAGACAGTGAAATCAGATACTGATCTAGTTTACTGGGATGATCCAAACGAATTAGTTGAACGATTAAAGTTACTACTTGCATCTTGGGAAGCAGGTAACACTGGCGTAAATAACGAAATAATTGCAATTATTTCGGAACTTCATGAAGCTGGTATCATAAATGTAGAACATATAAAGAAGAAACCTGGAAAATTGAGTAGTCTTCTTTTAAGAGTCAACCCATCAAGACAGCAATGAACATAGATAAATTTGGTCATCATGTCCATAAACGTTTACGATTGACAGAATACATTGGAAACTACAATGAAACATTGGTGAAATCTGTTACCGGACACTACGATTTAAAATCTTCTAAATTAAAAGGGTTATCATATCCAACTGAAGACGACGAAGCAGTTAACAAAGCTTATTTAGACAAAACGGTTCAAGAATTAAGAAATGATGTTGAGAAAATTAAGCTAGAACTGAATTTACATTTGAAGAATTTGGAAACCTTTACAACAGACCATTTGAATAAATCATTTTATTCAAAGTCTGAAATAGATAATCTAATTCATGTGAAAATAAAGAAAAATGAGCAAAAAGGACATAATTGATGAACTTCACAAATCAGCCAGAAGAAATTTACCACGTCGTTGCACAGTTATAAAAGGAATCGATGATCTTTGGCAAGCCGACCTCATAGATTTACAAAAATATTCAAACTTTAATAAAGGCTACAAATACATATTGGTAGTGATAGATACATTGTCAAAGTATGTATGGACAAGTTCCCTAAAATCGAAAGAA
This sequence comes from Marasmia exigua, assembly GCA_019059595.1. Taxonomy (NCBI): domain Eukaryota; kingdom Metazoa; phylum Arthropoda; class Insecta; order Lepidoptera; family Crambidae; genus Marasmia; species Marasmia exigua. The sequence continues at coordinate 15,424 of JADPWL010002653.1, read as the reverse complement.
AAAAACTGTGTTGTCAACGCTATGCACCAGATATTTAAAAATTCATCTAGAAAACCTAAATATTTGCAAACAGATTTGGGCAAAGAGTTTTATAATGATATCTTCGGTCAACTGTTACAAAAATATAATGTAAACCATTATTCTACTTACTCCGTGAAGAAAGCATCTATTGTAGAGCGAGTCATACGCACTCTAAAATCACACATCTTCAAACTTTTCAGTTTATACGGCTGTTATCGATGGGTGGGTAAATTATTAAATACTGTGATAGAGAACTATAACAGCACTATTCATCGCATAACAAAATTTAAGCCGAAAGATGTAAATAAGACAAATGAAAAGGTTGTATTGTGTAATATTAGTAAGGCGTACAGAAATCGAAAAACACTTGAAACCCAAGTTTCAAGTTGGTGATCATTTACGTATTAGCAAATTTAAAGCAGACTTTTACAAAGGTTATACTCCCAACTGGTCAACTGAAGTATTTACAGTAGTAAAGGTAAATGATACAAACCCACCAACTTATCATTTGGAAGATAAGCATAAGCAGGTTATATTAGGGACTTTTTATGAGTACGAATTACAAAAAACTAAGTATCCTGATATTTACCTTATCGAGAAGATTATCAAAAGAAAAGGTAATAAATATTTTGTGAAATGGCTGGGCCTCAGCAACGAAGAAAACAGTTGGATAGACAGGAATGAGATTGTTTTGTAAAACATATAAATATAACTTTAATCCAAATCTATTCATTCTAACGATATCAATGAAGGGGGGAAGTGGTATTATAGACAGCGTGATTAACCATTTACCGTTCGAGCTACATTTACCTGGATATCAATTTTGTGGTCCTGGAACAAAGCTACAGAAACGTTTGAAAAGGGGAGACAGAGGTATAAATAATTTAGACAAAGCTTGTATGTATCACGATATTGCTTACAACGACAACGATTTAAACATTCGACGAAAGGCTGATAAAGAACTTATGGAAATGGCTCGGAAAAGATTGAAAGCTAAAGATGCTAAAAAGGGTGAAAAAGTTGCATCATGGATAGTCAAAAATGCTATGAAAGCTAAACTCAAGGCTGGTACGGGTGCTCGTTCATTTATGGCAGCTGTTAACAAAATTAAATCTCAACTAAAAAAGTTAAAAACCAAAGGCAGTCACACAGCTATTAAATACGCATGTGCTGCAGCTAAAAAAATCTTCAAAAATAAAAAAGGAACCAAGTTGCCGCGCTGTATTCCTCTGCCAAAATGTGGAGGACTATTACCTTTAATCCCAATCTTTGCAGGCTTGTCGGCTTTGGGTTCTTTGGCAGGTGGAGCAGCCGGTATAGCAAAAGCAGTGAATGACTCCAAAGCAGCTCAGAAAAGTCTTCTAGAGTCTGAACGTCATAACAGAACAATGGAAGCAGTGGCTCTTGGCAAAGGATTGTACATTAAACCTCATAAAAAGGGTGCTGGTTTATATTTGAACCCTTCAAAAAACTAGTTAAACGGCTGCCTAGACGTGCACTAACAGATTTAGATATATTAGAACATGCTACTGACATTCCATATTTTCGGGGAGTATTTATGAGAGATACACTTCCATTGAAGCCAAGAAAAATAGAATGTGCTGTACTTAATTTGGATAGCTCTGATAGTCCAGGAACACACTGGGTAGCCTACATCAAACAAAACAACTACTGTGAATACTTTGATAGTTTTGGCGACTTAAAACCCCCATTAGAATTAAGAAATTATTTAAGAAACATGTCAATTAGTTATAATATTGTACGGTATCAAAAGTTTGACGCTATAAATTGTGGTCATCTCTGTTTAACTTTTTTAAAAAACTATTGGAAAAAGCATTTAAATAATGGATAAAATAAAGAATCGTGTTCAGTATAAACATGTCTTTCACTGTGTCGATAACTGGTAGAGACGCTTATTCAACAACAAACTACTCTCCTACATTAGAATTAAGTGGGGAGTATGAGTGCGGTCTTCTGTATTTTTCTACATTCAACTCTATTCCCAATATAGATGAAAGAAACAATAAATTTTATTATGGAAATGATGAAGTGATAAAACTTACCCGAAGGATCGTATGAATTACAAGATATTTGTGATTATCTTCAGAGCAACATAAAAAATGCTACATTGAAATTAACTGCTAACAACAATACTTTAAAAACATGTATATATTGTTCAGAAGATGTTTATTTCGATAAAACAGATTCGATTGGTAAGATTTTAGGGTTTGGTCTTGAAGCTGTAAAATCGAATATAAAAACTGAATCTCAATATCCTGTCAACATTTTACCAACAACCATAATACGCATCGAATGTGATATTGTGAGCGGGTCATTTGTGAACGGAGAAGCAAGTCATATAATTTATGAATTTGTGCCGAATGTACCACCTGGTTATCGAATAATAGAAATACCTAAAAACTTTAATCTACTTTCCTGTCAATCAAAGTTCAATAAGTTCTATCAATATAAGATTGTTAGACGAAAAAAATAAACAAATTAATTTACGTGGTGAAGAGATCCAGCTGTATTTACACTTCAGGAAAAAATGTTAAATTTCAATAAAACCTCTGCTACCTCTCGAAATCAAATCAGTTCAAGAAGAACATCGCACAAAAGAGCACTACATTACCCTAAGAAGAAGCTGACCAAAAAAAATAAAGCATTTTTAAAGATACTTGGATTGACAAAATGAACGTTTTAAATATCGCTCAATCTCCGTCACATGACAACAGCATTGAAAGTTTTGAATTTCATTCATACAAACCATATGTGACAAGTTTCAACAAGAATGATGAAATACGGATACCGATTAATCAGCAAGATTTGTACGTGTTACCTGCGCTCAGCAGTTTGTATATTGAGGGCAGAGCTGATGTGTACAAACACAACAGTACAACAAAAGAAAAGGAAAGAGTATCAAATGTACATTTTGTTAACAATCCTGCCTTATTTTTATTTCAAGACATCCGTTATGAAATAAACGGTATTGAAATAGATAGAATAAAAAATGCAGGTATCACAACCACAATAAAATCATATCTATCGTTAAATGATAATGAGTCTAAATGTGCTAGTGTTTGGGGTTGGTCCCCTTCTGGTATATCCAATACAATCAATGGTGTATTTTCAGCCTCTATTCCACTTAATAAAGTGTTAGGTTTCGCAGAAGATTACCAAAAAATCATTATGAATTGTAAACATGAATTAGTTCTTTTAAGAAGTAACACAAATCTTAATGCTTTAAAGTTAAATGCTGGCGAAGTTGTTCAAGACATAATAATAAATAAAATTGTCTGGCGAGTCCCGCATGTCAAAGTATCAGACCGCGAAAGAATTAATTTGTTAAAACATTTAGAAAGAGATCGAGCGATAACAGTCGCATTTCGTAATTGGGATCTGTACGAATATCCATTGATGCCTAAAACCCGGAAACATACTTGGTCTATTAAAACTTCATCACAGATTGAAAAACCTCGAATGGTTGTGATTGCCTTACAAACGAATCGTAAACAAAATGCCACCATGTCAATGGCGGAATTCGATCATTGCGCTGTACGTGACGTAAAAGTTTACCTTAATTCAACCTACTATCCATACGAAAACTTAAACATTAGTTTCGCTGAAAATAAATATTCATTAATATACGATCAATATGCAAGATTTCAACAGTCTTATTACGGACGTCGACCTGAGCCGTTGTTGGGTTTGAAAGAGTTTAAAGACATTGCTCCCTTATTCGTTGTTGACTGTTCTCGCCAACACGAAGCCTTGAAGGGGTGTATCGACGTATGCTTGGAAATAGAAACCGATGCTGAGATACCCGATCAGACTTCTGCCTACTGTTTAATACTGAACGATTGCATATTTGAATACAAACCGTTAAGTAATATTGTAAAGAAATTATCATGAATGATTATACGGTCATTGTGGACTTGCAAGGCTTCAAAGATCGGAATAATGATTTTTTAGTAAAGGAATTAGCTATAAGCACTCAGGAGCATACCCAACAATTTTGATAAAACCTCCATATCCATTCTCGACTTTAACTCTCGAAGAAAAGAAGCATGTTTGGTGGTTAGAAAGAAACAGAGGATTCCGATGGAGTGAAGGACACATTGACTATAGAGAATTTCAAAGAATAATAAAACCGTATTTGAAAGATTTAAAAATTATTGTGAAGGGTAAAGAGAAAATAAAATGGGTAAAAGATCTATGTGACCATGAAAATATTCTAGATATAAGTGATAAGGGTATATGTAATCTAAAAAATATATGCGAAATGTACTGTAAAGATATAAATTCATTTAATTGTTTTACTCACAGAGATAAGCAATATTGTGCTTTAAAAAATGTACTATGTATTAAAAAATGGTGTTCTGAAAATAGCATAAATCTATAATAAATTTAATAAAAACATATTTTATATTACTGTAGTTTTATTTACTTTTTTAGATAAACAATCAAATACGGTTTTCAATCGAAATCATTTATTATCAATTACTTATTAATACTTTATATACAAGTACATAGTTTTACATTTTATTTTGATAATATTTAAAATAAACATTAATTAGAATATTTAACAATTATTTCATTATACTATACTATACAATGTCACCACATAGTCTCTTTGATATTTTCCTAACTAAAACGTGCGTAAGGTCCAAAATTTCATCAACAGAATCTTGTACCACGTACTGGGCGTTGAGTTCCACGTCTTGATCGTCTTCCTCAGAAGTGTTCATCGATGCGAGGTCATTCGGCAAGTCCAGAATTTTAATTTGGATTAATTTTAATCCACGCTTCTCTTTGCATAAGACGAACGACTTAGAAACGTTCGTTTTCTTCTTTGCAAGGCTGAGTTTTCTTGGTTGCTTCTTCGGTCGGCGTTCCAAGAGTTCTTGATATTGTTGTGTGAAGTTTTCCAGTGGGTCCTGGGCGTACTGACTGAACATAATGTCAGAAGAATTATCCATTTTCTGTTACAAATAGAAAGTAAATTTAGAAAACCCCTTGTTTTAAATGAAGTTCTTAATTATTAAAATCGAAATCAAGAAATAATTATACTTACAATCGATGTAGGTAACGTACGATCTGCAGCAGGACCACGAACCAAATGACGTTATTTAATGTAAAGCTGCGTAATACAAAACCGCTAAGTTTGCATATCAGCATGTTTGATGGATTGCACAAACTGCAAATGTGTAAATATTTCTTGTACAAATTTACTACACGTGGAGCATCTAATTACTTTATATGTAAATTTGTCACGTGTACCTACAGTATTTTACTTAATCATGTCGCAACAAGTTCTCATGTGAGGTGACTTACTAAATTGTGTTAAACATTTTAACACTGTTTCCCCTTCAATCTAGTTACCATAAAATAAATAAAATAATTATAATATGAGATGTGGATAAGAAAATAAAAAAGAGGTATTCTGTTTAGCAAATTTATTTCTTAAAAGAAGTAATAGGTTTTACACAATGTACTAAGTATGACACTTATAGGTAACCATTACATTATTTATAAAACTATCAGTTTAATGTACAGACGGCGTCAAGTTAAGTTACCCCCAGCAGTGCTAAACTAGCACTCTGTGTCTTGGATATAAGGACGGTCCAAATCCAACAAAGTAACTCCACGTGACGTCCTGTGTACATAGCATTAGTCTATTTTACATTAAGACTTAAAGTTAAACAGTAATATTATAATGTCCCCAGGATACAGTGCAAATATTATCTTTTGTAATGAATCGTTTATCGTCTTTTCTTGATAAAGCAACTTTGTTTTGTTCTGTTGTAAAAATTTCATGTTTTATCGATCTAAAAAGAACGTTTCTACCTCTTATCTCATCACCCGTTGACAATACATTAACATAATCAGAAAACCGTAGTTTTTTGGTAACATTTTTTTTAACTCCTTTTGCTTTTTATTATCTCACTATTGCTCGTTTTAATGCTGTAAAGTTTAGAGCGTAATCCGACAAATTCTAACAAAATGTTGCCTCCTAAACTCGTCTTTAAACAAACCGGGAACTTTTTTGTTTTTAGGAATGATATCAAAACGATTATCTTTTTTGTAGTTGCTTGTATCAAAGTAAGATAAAAAGTGTTGTTTTAAGTCTGAGTAAAAATCATTCGTCTGTATTGAATACAAAAGACTATCGGTATCAAGTATAGCACAAAGACAGATTGTGTTGGTAGTGCCTTTTCATGACAGAATAATGAAAATCGTACATATGATTTTTGGAAAGTTCTAAGACTGTAAATCCTATGTATATAGGTTTGTTTAAAACTACCTTTTCTCGTTTTAGTTGAACAGCCACCAAATTTTCATCAAATATTGATGCACTATGAAAGTTAGGACGAGATATGAGCTGTTCTGCCGAATGAAATTTATTGGTTTTATTTCGCTCATCTCTCCACTTTGTGACTAACTTTACGTCTACTCTACGCTCAGTATCTTCGAGAGTTTTTCCGAATATGCTATTGTTCAATAATTTAAAAAAATCTTGTTCAAACGCGGAGTCGGTGCTTTGACGCAAATGTGTATTTACCTTTAACTTTTAACTTTTAACTTTTAACTTTTGATTGAATTGTTGTGTCCGACCGAATCTAAATTAGTTCACTGTGATGTGACAGTTGTGAGTGATTGTCATACTGACATTATATTTTGTTTTTGTAGCATAGACAAGCGTCACAAATGTAACTTTTTTTCTTTTTTTAATTATTTATTGGCCTTGGTACATAGTCATGTTGTGTGATGATGCAGTACACTGCGTCAAGAAAGTCGTGGCAACGGATTTTTGAGGAACTAACGTAAATCCCGTAAAAAGTACGGGATGATGCCGCATTTTGATGTCTCGGTAGTGGCGCCACTGTGTCGCACTTGTACATCACACCCAGAAATTTTATTGTGTTTGTTGTGTTCTTTTTGCTGTATGCTTTGTATTGTACCTGTTGTGTCTCGGTCTAGAATGTTGACTTTCTGTATTAATATTTATTTATGTAATTCAATACATATCTGCCACATTGTACACTTCTTTTAATATGTAATATACGTGTATAATATGTCTATTCCCACCTGCATTAAATATTGTATTCCTTCTTTTAGATCCTACCTAACTCACTCGCAACCAGGTCCCACCAGAATACCAGCGCTGCTGCGGCATCGCAGATAATGCCGTAGCAGCAAATGCTGAGGCTGGGACCTGATTGGCCACTCCCTTCACTTATTACTTATAAAATGTAATATCCATCATCCAATGTTTCCGCTGTTGTATGTCATACTTTATTATTGTATATTGTTTGTGGCCAATAAATGTATTTTCTTTTTCTTTTTCTTTTATTTAAATCGATGTATTCTTTTAAATAAGGGCTTTGTTTGAATGATATTCCTTTATGGATTTTTTTGAGGTGTAATCCATGTCGTAGACAGGTTTTTAAATGAGCATAATGGATGACATAGTTATATTTATGAAATAGATTAGGAATTAATTTTATATTTTTTGCACCTGGAGGTGTATAATTTTGTGCGCAAAATGGAAGATCGTTATGTAGGTCATGCAAATTCTCTGGGTAATATAAGTCAACTTCAAAAATATAACCATAATCACTGTCATTAGGAATGTTAGTGATATCAAGTTGTTCACATTCCCTACTACTCAGAAATTTAAAATCTGCGTATGGCAGAAAACTACACATTGCATTATTACAATCCATATAAATTAAAAAAATTGTTGGTAGCGAGGGGTCGTAGTCAGGCTGATATTGGTTATTTGATTTAGGATATCTTTTAGAACACAGACAAATACCCCCACGAATTCCCTTTTGTATCATTCTAATCATTTCTAAATCTGAAAGCAAGTCCAATTTTACTTTTGTCTTTAGTAACATAGCATCGAAGCTGAGACTTGGCGCAGTGAGATAAAAAGCAGGATCTAAGTTGTAGTTAACTTTACATGTTTTACGAAACTTTTCAAATATATCACTTAATATCAATACATCGCTCTTTACATATAGATCAGTATACTGTCCTAAGTTCTTTATATCAAAACATTTCCACACCTTTTTTGCATGTTCGTAATCAGACTGACTAATAGCTTCATTAGAGAGATTATTATAAAACTTGTCTATGGACGGTAAGTTCTCCTCTTCATATACCTTCCAGTTTGATATGTAATCGTATGGGTACACTCCCTTTCTACTTAACAACAATAATTCATTTTCATTGTTACAATAAGCACGTAAATGTGTAAAGTCAGTTTGTTGTAGATTTTTAGCTAATTGTTCGATACTTGTCCCTAAAAAATTTGAAGGAATCAACAAACCGCACTGCAATAAAATTATTAGTTGAAAATTGAATAAACTTGGTGAAGGATATGTAATTCTCTTTGTTTTTGGGAATAACTTTAATTTCACCCGGAAAACTACTTAGTTCACGGATGAATAAATGGCAGTCGTAACCCGATAAATTATGGAAGAATACTGGTATAAACGAAGGTATTTTAAACTGAATATTGCAGTAAGAGTGACAGGCACCACGATATTTTCCTGTGAAGTGACAGTGGTCCCGCACTTTATCTCCTATCAGCAAATTAGCGCATAAATAACAGTACTCTGCCTTTTCAAAACTAGATCGTTCTTTATCGCTATAAATTATTGGAACCGGATTTTCAGATGCTGATTTAATAACACTATAAATACGCTTCACATCTTTTTCCAATTGATTTACGAACTGTGACGCAGAATCAGTCCCTCGATAGGTCACTAATCGGTTAAGTGAATTATCATAATTACAAACAATGTAATAAGCAAACGCCGCCGGTAGATGTTTTTGTGTTTTTAATGTGTGCGCGCCTTTGCTCTCATTACATGGCTGCAAAATTGACTCAAAATCCGCGTAAATAACGAACGGAACATTTTGCATACATTGATAATTTTTAAATTGCATTTTACTGCCAATTTCTGGTAATAACGTAACAACACCCCCACAAATATGTTATCTTGATCTTGTTTTGATTTAAAAAACAATAAACATTCATCACAAAAGTGCAACTTTCCATGGTGCTTTGTAATCTGACTTCGAACTAATCTCGTTAAATCTTTTATTAGACAATAATGTGATTTCATACCATTTTCTAACAGAAGCATATTGATGTGATTTTTCTTTTTAATAATGTCTTATACAATGGCCCAACAATGTTTTGTTTGTAGTCTAAGCCATAAACATTTACGCTAATGTCATGATTATTTTTCTCAAATATTTAATGTCTTTAAATGAAACTGGAAAATGCATGTTATCAAGATTCAAAACATCGCTAAAGTGTGGATATGATTGTACTCGACTGGCGTTTTTCACCTTTGGGTATAAAGCACTCAAAACTGTCCAAGCAAAACAATATTCATCTTCGTTTCTGATATTCAAGCAAGCCTTTTTTGATTTAATTTTTTTTGGCAATTCTAAATAGCTAGAACCTCTGAGCGGTGAATATTTGTTTATATTAGATTCGAGATAAAGTATATCCAAAAGAGACCACCCGCTCCCCTTTTCTTGAAATCCATCTATCTTTTTACATAATAATCCTGAAATATTATCTAATAAGTTGTCAAAAGAATAGTTCGAAAATATGGGATATTTTCCGTAGCAAATGATTTTATTTCCATCGTATCGTCTTTAGGTAAAATAACTTTAACAAATAATTCAAAGTTCACCTTTATATTAATATGAGACGCGATAGCCAAATCAAGCACTTTCCGTAACTTAGACGAAATACAATGCATGAAGTGAGTAGGTGAAGTAATCGCCAACTTCTCACCGCTGGAAGTGAATTCACAGTCGGGGGTTATTCGATATGATACTATACGACCTCTAAAAGCTGAATTAACAGTCTCAATTCCATCATCATAATTAATTAATGTATTATTTTTGTGGGCAAGGCTTCGCAAGTGTCCCGGAAATTCTTTTTTAATTATAGATGCTTGACATACTGAACAAAAAATAGTTCTCAATGTAGCCATTGTGCTTGTTACTAAGTTACATTAACTACCTACCTGATTATGTGACCTACTTGCTAAACAGAAAAAAAAAATGTTAACTTAAAAATATCAATCGATAATAAGAAATAGTTTAATAAAACTATTTCTTATTATCGGGGTAAAATGTCGCCTCACCCTGGAACAGCCGACTGCTGTCTTTAAATATGGTCTTTATTGTGGACCACAGCGGATCCTCCGGGGTGAGGCGAATCCGCAAACAACCGCTCCACTTGTCGGAGCGGTCCCGCGAGTCCAGATCTATAATAGTCGACGTGTCGAATACTCGGAGGTCCACAAAAAATTCACCGCCCGTCTGCAGTATCGACCGTCGACTGATGCCGCCCGCTACACGCCGAGATAATGACGACCACAACTTTGATTGTGGCGGCGGCGGTGTAGGTTCGGCTGCGTCTCCGAACAACTCTTCGAACACGTTGGCGTTTTTGTTCGCCTTCGACTTGCTGCTCCTGTAAATTAATGATAGACATTAAGATTTTAATTAAAATCTTTCTGAAAGGCCGGCAACGCATCAGCGACCTCTCCGATCTCGCAGATTTTTATGTGCGGCGGTGATTACCATCCATCAGGTGATCCGCTTGCTCGTTTGCCCGCCTCTAGCATAAAAAATCTTGAATAAACAAGGAGAAATCGCACAATGATAGACTAGTTATACTATCACACACTATGATAAAAAGACAGGCAAGAAGTATAGCGTTTATCTACACCTTACAGATTACAATAGTACAAATAACAGGTGCAGTGAGATCCAACTCTCAAAATGCATTGCAGCTATACACTATAAGATAGATTACTTAACAAATCTTCTAAGTTACATGTTTAAAATATTGTGAGGAGGAAACATACGTACTTCGACTTTCTAATTGGCTTCGACTTCTCCTCGTTGGCCTTTTTACTCGCTTTGCGTTGCTTTATCGGCGGGCTGTAACAAAAACAACAATATGTTAGTAACTAAACTAAGGTAATTATTTGATAATACCTCAATTAACCAGTGTTTAGTTTTAAGAATTTGACAAATATTTACCATGGATCTTCTACACCCGAGCTATACTCCGACTCGGACACGTAAAGCTCCTCAGCGAGAACTCTCTTCCGGGATTCAGAAGTTGAAGCAGACCTGCAAACAAAAAACATTCTTATAACAACATGTACTTACTAGAAGATTAGTCCGATGTGCGAAGACCGCGACATTTATCTGAGTAAATGCCTGTCAAAACAAATAAACATTGACGCAGCCGCCCAAACCAAATAGTTGATATAAAGATAATAAAAATAAACTCACGAACATTATCTCAGCTTGCTGTGTTCCTCGGAGAATAAATATCACGAAGCGTGGATGATCAGATATTGATCACAGAAAATAATGGTGATCTATATAATTGACGCTCATTATATATACAAACATTTTCAATCACACATTAAAACTGTAACACTGTAAGTCACTTGCACACATTCAAATATTGCCAACCAGCAATATTGAAACAAACAATTATCTCGAATTACTTACCGAAAGTTCTAGCTTTAGGTAATCGCTCGTCAGCGATTTAATATTTAGGTACTGCCGCGGTAAATAATGTGGGAACACTACGCACCGCGCGTGGTTTTGCCTGCTTTAAAATATTTTATTTATTTACATGATGGTTCATCTAATTAACACAAATCAACAAATACACGTAACTAAAATGAAAGTTACAACGTATTCTTGAATTGTTAGAGTTATTCATAAAATAAATTAAAATCACCGCCATCTAGACATTCTCTACCCAATGGAGTTTAAATTTTAAATATAAACGCCATGTCGGTTATGCATCTATTTATTTATTTTATTTACTTATCCCACACAAAATGAATCGAATTCTAAAAATTTTATAACAATTATAGTTCCTTGAAATGATAATTTAATAATGTGTGTATGTGTATTTGTCTGAAAGTTACTAAACCATATATTTTTTTTTATAGTGGCAAACAAGCTTACGGTCCGCCTGATGGTAACATATTGTGACAATCAGATATTTACTATTTAGGATAGTGTACATAGAAGCCATCCGCAATGAAGAATACGTCATGTACACTTCAAAGCAAAGAAAACGGTTTAAAAGGTTATTTGTTTTATTGTAGAAAGCTTTTTTTTTTTTTTTTTGTAATTAAAAATTGTAGTTGATAAGTACATCAACCATATAGGTACCTCATTTGGCAAATGTCTTTCACCTAAATATTAATTAGAAGAGGTAGCTTATAGTACATTTCACTATGTTTTGTAAGATTTCTGTTTCCTTGTACAACTGAGAGTACTAAATGTTTAGAGGATGTTTGAATTATTATATTTTTTATTTATTTGTATCAAAATTAACTGCCCAGTAACTTCTTTTTCAGTTAGTCATACAATAATAGTTACCATGTAATTTGTTCAAATTCTTTGGCTTACAGTGTACGGTGACAAAATGATAATACCCATTCTCGCTGCGTTAGCAGGTAATGTTTGAATGTGCGAGTGAGCCTGGAAGTTAATTGGTAAGCAAAATAATTTCTGTGTGTTACCGTACGTTACTAAAGGACAGTTTTCACTGTGTTCACTGTGTTAACTTGTAGTTAACCAATATTTTATATGCATATTTTTATATCACAACCAAGCTGGTTAATATGTCAAAATGTTTACGAGCTTTCTTGTTACTATTTTATACAAATTTGTAGTTGATATTTTAGCAGGTAATGCAACATTTTTAATGCACTTATAACAAGTGGCAAGGTTACTATGAGTTGATGTATAATTTGAAAGTCATTACCTACTTCTATTGATTCAAAATATTTTTATTATCCCCCACTTCTCTATTATAACACTCAAAAAGAGGAAAATAATTCGTAATTTGAGGTTGATTTGTCCTTTCATACATAAAAGAACTAAACTATTTTATAAAACAATAATAGTTTACGTGTAAGAAACACATATCGTATTAATTATTCGTTTGTAAATACTAAAAATATAACCTTGTACTTGCGCTCAACTTGTATTTTATAACACGAACTCAATTCCGTACAGTATGCAGTCACCTTATCTTTCGACTTACACGCGCCGGGAACATTATGCTGACTATCGGCTTTTATTCATTTGTGAGAATAATTCTAGCAGTGCAGTGGTCGTGCATTCGTTAAATTAATTCTACATTCAAGGTCTTAGATAACTACTCAAAATGATGGTTCGTTTTAAGTGTATATCTAAAAACTTATAAAAAAGAAGGTAATTCTAACAGTTTTTACTTTATTTATCAATCAGTTTCTATTCTATCGTACACATGCACTATTCTATTGTATTATGTTTATTTTAGAAAATATGGTTCATGATGTAGTGCCACAGTTTGATGCTTAAGTGAGTGCCCTCGTGTAGGGATACAGCCCGAATTAAAGCACCCGATCTGGTGTGGCTGTAAACGAGAGCATTAAATTTGCACCATGTCAGACCATAATATCATCATATTTATTCGTATCTACTATATTGATGTAGTGCCACAGTTTGATGCTTAAGTGAGTGCCCTCGTGTAGGGATACAGCCCGAATTATAGCAACCGATCTGGTGTGGCTGTAAACGAGAGCATTAAATTTGCACCATGTCAGACCATAATATCATCATATTTATTCGTATCTACTATATTGATGTAGTGCCACAGTTTGATGCTTAAGTGAGTGCCCTCGTGTAGGGATACAGCCCTGAATTAAAGCACCCGATCTGGTGTGGCTGTAAACGAGAGCATTAAATTTGCACCATGTCAGACCATAATATCATCATATTTATTCGTATCTACTATATTGATGTAGTGCCACAGTTTGATGCTTAAGTGAGTGCCCTCGTGTAGGGATACAGCCCGAATTAAAGCACCCGATCTGGTGGTGGCTGTAAACGAGAGCATTAAATTTGCACCATGTCAGACCATAATATCATCATATTTATTCGTATCTACTATATTGATGTAGTGCCACAGTTTGATGCTTAAGTGAGTGCCCTCGTGTAGGGATACAGCCCGAATTAAGCACCCGATCTGGTGTGGCTGTAAACGAGAGCATTAATTTGCACCATGTCAGACCATAATATCATCATATTTATTCCTGTCTACTATATTGATGTAGTGCCACAGTTTGATGCTTAAGTGAGTGCCCTCGTGTAGGGATACAGCCTGAATTAAAGCACCCGATCTGGTGTGGCTGTAAACGAGAGCATTAAATTTGCACCATGTCAGACCATAATATCATCATATTTATTCGTATCTACTATATTGATGTAGTGCCACAGTTTGATGCTTAAGTGGAGTGCCCTCGTGTAGGGATACAGCCTGAATTAAAGCACCCGATCTGGTGTGGCTGTAAACGAGAGCATTAAATTTGCACCATGTCAGACCATAATATCATCATATTTATTCGTATCTACTATATTGATGTAGTGCCACAGTTTGATGCTTAAGTGAGTGCCCTCGTGTAGGGATACAGCCTGAATTAAAGCACCCGATCTGGTGTGGCTGTAAACGAGAGCATTAAATTTGCACCATGTCAGACCATAATATCATCATATTTATTCCTGTCTACTATATTGATGTAGTGCCACAGTTTGATGCTTAAGTGAGTGCCCTCGTGTAGGGATACAGCCTGAATTAAAGCACCTGATCTGGTGTGGCTGTAAACGAGAGCATTAAATTTGCACCATGTCAGACCATAATATCATCATATTTATTCGTATCTACTATATTGATGTAGTGCCACAGTTTGATGCTTAAGTGAGTGCCCTCGTGTAGGGATACAGCCTGAATTAAAGCACCCGATCTGGTGTGGCTGTAAACGAGAGCATTAAATTTGCACCATGTCAGACCATAATATCATCATATTTATTCGTATCTACTATATTGATGTAGTGCCACAGTTTGATGCTTAAGTGAGTGCCCTCGTGTAGGGATACAGCCCGAATTATAGCACACGATCTGGTGTGGCTGTAAAACGAGATCATTAAATTTGCACCATGTCAGACCATAATATCATCATATTTATTCGTATCTACTATATTGATGTAGTGCCACAGTTTGATGCTTAAGTGAGTGCCCTCGTGTAGGGATACAGCCCGAATTAAAGCACCCGATCTGGTGTGGCTGTAAACGAGAGCATTAAATTTGCACCATGTCAGACCATAATATCATCATATTTTATGTACAAATTGTGTAAAAAAGAGACCAAAACTGTTTGGTAAATAATATCACAATGTATGTATGTAATCTAAAATTCTTGCCAAGACCATCTAGTTCCCTTAAAACGATGTTATTTTTGCGTGTGTTAGTATCTTGAGTGGAGTAATAAATGGGGATATA
>JADPWL010002652.1:0-11998 GCA_019059595.1 Marasmia exigua | reverse complement strand
ATCATCATCATCAGCCCATTTAAGTCCCCACTGCTGGGGCACGGGCCTCCCTCAATCCCATGAGGAGTAATTGCCATACTCACCACGCTTGGCAGACGGGTTGGCGAGGGTTTTGATATAAATGCAGAGTTTTCCTTCTCTGGGTGCTGATGATCATGCCAGCAGCTTTACCTTAGTCGCCTTTTACGACACCTCGGTAAGAGTGAGGGTGGCCTTTTCTACTCTACCACACGGCGCGAGTTCGCCTATTATATCAAAATTTGTGCAATAAAGTTTTAAATTAATTAATTAATGTTACCGCGTAGTACGCGTTAAATATTACTTATTTGACTCGCCTAAAAATAATGTTAAATTAATGCTTACTAATAATGGAATTGTTCGAACTGATTCCTGCCGCTTCGTTTCGCCATCGTTCCACTCGACAACAGTTCCATCCACATCATTTAGATGGTTGACAGTCTTCAACTGTACGTTTCTCAAGAAACTTTCTACCTCGTACGACAAAACTATGGAATGAACTATCGCCTGCGGTATTTCCGGACCGAAACGACCTACAAACCTTCAAGAAAATAGCGTATTCCTTTTTAAAAGGTCGGCAGCGCACATGTGTCTCCTCTGGTGTTGCAGGTGTCCATGGGCGGCGGTAATCGCTTACCATCAGGTGATCCGTCTGCTCATCTATGCCTATCTCAAAAAAAATGCTTTAGAATATTTCTCATAATTTAACCGTTAATACGTACAAACACAAAGTCATCATCATCAGCCCATTTAAGTCCCCACTGCTAGGGCACGGGCCTCCCTCAACCACATGAGGGGTAATTTCCATACTCACCACGCTTGGCAGACGGGTTGGCGAGGGTTTTGATATAAATGCAGAGTTTTCCTTCTTTGGGGCTGATGATCATGCCAGCAGCTTTACCTTAGTCGCCTTTTACGACACCTCGGTAAGAGTGAGGGTGGCCTATTCTACTCTGCCAGGAACCACACGGCCCACACAAAGTAATATAAAACTATTAAATTTATTCATTCGATTTGCACCTTAATGTCAAACACGTTCGGTTCAATATCATTTGAGGAATATTGACAGATTGTAGTAAACTAAAGTGTGACCGTCCGTACAATCAAATGTACAATTTAAAATAAACAAATAAAAAATAAGATATGACCTGCATTGCTATACAGTCATCCTTTATAACGGGTTCGCAATCCAACTTATTCGAAACCAGTATACCGCATCCATTAAATCCGTTTAAAGACCACATTTAAAACTCGAAACTCATTTTGCATTTTAAAAGGCACTGCGCATTCTGCACGTACATCGCTTAAATGAATCCCGATTGGTCATTACCTTAGTACAAGTGAATAAACAACAGGCTTGCATGTTAATAATATCTGCTGTAGGTTAGTATACGGAAGTAAATTAGTACTTAAGTAGTTAATAATGCACTTAAACGCCGTGTGGTCCCCGGCAGAGTAGAATAGGCCACCCTCACTCTTACCGAGGTGTCGTAAAAGGCGACTAAGGTAAAGCTGCTGTCATGATCCCCAGCACCCAGAGAAGGAAAACTCTGCATTTATATCCAAACCCTCGCTAACCCGTATGCCAAGCGTGGTGAGTATGGCAATTACCCCTCATGTGATTGAGGGAGGCCCGTGCCCGAGCAGTGGGGACTTAAATGGGCTGACGATGTATGCACTTAAAAATGTATCGACAGTCTTCCGGTGGGACTCGAACCCACGATATTATTACCGCTACATAGTTGGTCCGCGGAATGCGAAGAGAGGAAGGGTGGGAACGGGATACGCTTCATCATCATCATCATCATCAGCATGGGTGCACTCGTCCACTGCTGGACATAGGTCTCCCCTAATGCACGCCACTGCTCCCGATTTTCGGCCACTCTCATCCAGCCCACACCAGCCAGCCTTCGAATGTCATCATCCCATCTTGTCGCAGGGCGTCCTAAACTACGCTTACCGAGTCGCGGTCTCCACTCAAGGACTTTACGGCTCCAACGGCTGTCAGTTCTGCGGCTAATATGACCAGCCCACTGCCACTTCAGTTTGCTAATTCGGTGGGCTATGTCGGTGACTCTGGTTCTCTGTCGGATTACATCATTACACTATACGCTTAACCTATGGAAAAAGTTTATTTTCTCATTGGACCAATCAGAAGTGGCCGGAGTGTGCAGTCGCACGGTTCTGGCTGTGAACGTCATAATTATAGATTCGACCAGGTGACCTTCAAGAAAAGGGTTTATTCCTTTCTTAAGAGCCGGCAACGCAAATGTGATACCTCAGGTGTTGCAGATGTCCATGGGCGGCGGTGATCACATTCCATCAGGTGTGCCGTCTGCTTTTTGTCCGCTATAAAGTAAAAAATATATATAACGCCGTCGCAAACCAATGCGACGGCGTTATATATTTTATGATGCATATAAAAGTAACCTGTTAAATTTTATCAATCGATTTTCTTCTAAAGGCGACGTGTGGTCTTAAGGTGACGGGTAAGTCACACTAGCGACGCCAATCGATTTTAATTTTTAGCTACTCAACCGGATCTTTTTTAAACAACTTCGGGGTTACAACCTCTTGGCAAACACTTACACTATTTATTAAATAACCATGAAAAAATGTTGGATCCAACGCGTTTGCGATAAATTGATTTACGCCAAAAGCGACCACTTTTGGCGTGAATCATTTTTTCGCGTACCAAAACGGACCCAACATTTGTATGCACAAATGTTGGGTCCGTTTAATAAATAGTATAAGTGTTCAAACGGCGTGGCTAGTGTGCCCTACCCGTCACCTTAATGTCAAATTTGTTCAATTCAATATAAATGAGGAATGACAGATTGTAGTAATCGCGGTTACGCGCTTGTGTGGTTGCCTGTACCTAAGACGCTTAACCTCTTTTGTTACTCGTAGTGCAAGTATCATCCTCGTAAACTGACTATCAAGAATATCAAAGTTTAGAGAGATTTTACTTACTAGATTGGCGCAGCACGCGACCCAAATTGAGCATTATGATCCACACGTTACTCAAATTACAACCATCATAATAAAAGATAATTTTAAGAGTAATTACGTCGTTAACTCCTTTATTAAGTACATTTACTGACTGCCTCGTTAGAGAAGTGGGTGGTGAGTCACACTTTAAAGCGACGGCTGCGCTTGCGGTCCCGGGCTCAATCCCCGGGTCAGATCAAAATTTATACATAAGTATTTGGTAAGAAATTCTCAGTGTCAGCCCGGAGTCTGGAAGTTGGCGCTTGGCGGTCTTTTACCCCCATGCCTCGGAAAGCACGTTCAGCCGTTGGTCCTACGCCCGATCCCTGTCCGGTCATGTCATACTGGTGTCCCTTTGGAAAAAGAGGGCAAGGGAATAGAGAGACAATAGCACTTGTGTTCCCACACAGAGTTGAGCACTGTGCGGGGAAAATTCAGGATTTGGTGCGAAAATAATTATAAGGCAGCTTTTTCAATTTGGCGGTATAATGAAGTAGATAAAAAAAGTAAATGAGGCTATGACATTCAACTGCATAATGCCTAAGAATAAAAAATAAAATTAAAAATATTTCATGCCGCATGTCTTGAGCTTACACCACGGAGTTTTGAGTGAAAAGGCTTCAACATGCCCCCGCGCGTTGAAAGCTCCAGCTTTCAACAGAAATTTCTTCTTATTAAGGAAGCCTTCAGATCTTGCTGAATATCTTCAAGACATGTTAACTGAGGTCATAATGTCAGCCGATCATAATATGCCCCTTTGGGCACCAGAAGTGAGGCTACGATACGTGTCCATCTTTACATATAAGGAAAGAAGTTTCCATTCTTCAGGAGCAGTCGGAGCAAAATAATCATTGAACTTATAATTCATCATTGAGCATATAATAAAGCTCAGCAGAAGCTCCAGCATGATTTAAGGCTCTATCTTATTAAAAGATCCTGAAGACTTGGATGTGGATAAGGATAAGGCGTCTTGTAGAGGCATCGCTCGTAGCTCAGAGTTGGCAGCAACGTAAGTGGACGGCCGTACGAAGTATCCTGGTGTTAGAAGTGTGATGACATCTGGATCTTCTACTTTTATGTGGAGACGCCGGGAATTTAGAATCGTCTTCATTTGGACCAGTGCATTGATCTTCATGAATGAGCTAACTTATAAGTTACAATTTCCCAATACTCTCTTCACAAACTAAATACAGATTATAATCTCAAAGGTCATTGAAGAGAAGACTGTAGGCCTTAAGAAAATGATCTACCTAGCTGAAGTGCTGCACAACTAACTCCAAGTTGATATCAAATAATTAATAAAAAATATAATGAATTGAGCTCTGAACGAAGGTACCTATACCTTCCATATACCTTCTATATAAGATACAAATATTAACAAATGACGATAGTGAGTTTTAAATCAAAATAAATCAATAAACTCGCAATAACTGAAATAAGCAAGCAAGAATTTGTTAAACACCCAATATTAAATGAAATCAGATAATGCACATTTAATTATAAAAAACAAACGCTTTTTCAAGAAAAGGGTGACATGGAAAAGTCGCTGCTCTGGTAAGTCAGCTTTGATTTTACCTAACAAGAATGAGTTCGATAGAAAGTAGGTTTTTTTTTTTTTTAAGTGGTGATGGCAAAGTCACGACTGACTTACTGGTTAATAGTCAACCCTAAATTAGAATAAAAAAATAACTTGAGTGCATTTACTATCTAAGCTTACAGGAAATAATTAAATCGATAAGAGGACTGTATTTACATAAGGCGTTATTTCTAATAAGGGTAGGTAATATAAACTTAATTACCAAATGCGACTAACTCGCGTACTAATTGAAAAACACAAAATTTTAATAGATAAACTAGAATTTATTAGAAATTTTAAATAAATATGTAGTCAATTTAAGTAATAAGAACGTTGCATTTCAGCAATGTAATAGATTAACCACTTTAAGTTTAATTAAAGAAACTTAGTTATTAAAGTAATAATTAGCATAACGTATCAGTAACTAATAAATCATAATGAAACTTGTAAATAAAGAGTAGAGTAAGATAGTAATTCATTCGTACCATAATTATTAACGGTTTACCGTAAATAGGTTGGAAATTTACCTAACATGAAACAAAAGGGTTACTGTACTGTACATAACAATTTCCTTTAGGAGGAAAATGTGATGATGACCTACGGCTTTTAATATTGGATTGCCAAGTTTGATTACGTTGCCTCTGATTATGAGAGTCATCACGAGAATTTAACTTCCTAAAGTCACATCTCATATTTTTAAATGATGAGCAAATCATGCTCCTGTTAATGGGACCAGAAATGACCCAGCCAAGTTTGGTTTCCGTTACTACTGGCATTCCGTCACCTAATTTAATTCTCTGGCTCCCTAATAAGTCCCAGAATACATCAGCCCCTAAAATTATGTCAACCGAAGCAGGCGTGTAAAAAGTGGGATCCGCTAAACGGATATCAGATGGTATATTTAAGTCAGAAATATTAACCTTGCGATTCGGTAATTTTTCACTAATGGTTGGCAACACAAAACATTGTAATTTAGTAAAATAATCGTTATTAAGTGTCTTCATGGACACGTGACACATTTTATTGATTTTTGTCACTGCATCATTAAAACCCTGAAGGGATCTATTTACATTACAAGCAGGTAGGTCAAGCCTTTCATATAGCGATTCGGTCATAAGACACGACGTACTTCCAGTATCGAGGACCGCGCGAGCAATGTGTTCGTTGTTGTGCCTATCAAACAGTTTGACCAACGCCGTAGACAACAACACTTCACCAGAAGCACTGCGCGCTGGTGTCACGCTGGCGGACAGAGCTACGTCGGCGTCAGCCACGGGAGACGACGGGTTGTGGTTGAGATTGACCTCTGAGGTGGAAGATGAAGTATCAGGCTTATTATGAAATTGAATATGTACAAGCG
Organism: Marasmia exigua; assembly: GCA_019059595.1. Lineage (NCBI taxonomy): Eukaryota > Metazoa > Arthropoda > Insecta > Lepidoptera > Crambidae > Marasmia > Marasmia exigua. The sequence continues at coordinate 6,053 of JADPWL010002652.1, read as the reverse complement.
TGTTATGCTTGCGGTGACAAAATTTGCAACCAACCTTTTTGCAACGATTAGCAAAATGACTATTACTGAAACAATTATAACAAATTTTGAATGATTGTAAAAGTTGCAATCGTTCTTTATTAGGCAATGCTAAAAACTGAGGGCAAATACTAAGATCATGATCTGAGTTGCACTTAGGGCAAGCTTGAAATTGAGTGTGAGAACGGGTGAGACTATTACTGTTGACGGAAACTAAAGTTTTAAGCTTGGATTGACCTTTATTGCAAGGGGAATGATGATGAGTAGAGTCGCTGCGTGTAGATGATAGCTCGAGCGTCTCATACAAGTCGGCGCGCTGTCGGAGAAATGATATGAATGATGTAAATGTAATGCGCTGATTTTTGTCTAAGCGACCTTTATACTCCTCCCACTCGCGAAACGTTTTAGTATCTAACTTCTGCGTGCTGATATGAATCAGAAGTGTGTCCCAGTGTTGGACAGGTTCACCTAACGACTGTAATACACGCAGGTTCTTATTTAATTGGTCAATCAGGCACTTTAAGGTTGTGGAGGATTCCTTTGTAATAGGCTCGATATTAAATAATGATGACACGTGATTTTGAATCAATAAGTGTTTATTGTCAAACCGATCACAAAGAAGCCTCCACGCAACATTATAATTTTGAGCCGAGAACTCGATGGACTGAATCACCAGAGCAGCAGACCCTTCCAAGGAAGCCCTTAGGTAGTGGAATTTATTTACATCATCTATGTCACAATTTGAATGAATTAAGCTGGAAAATGTATCATGGAATTCAAGCCAGCTTTCGTAACATCCACTAAATTTCGGTAACTGGATAGTGGGTAATTTAACGCATCGGTTACTTACTGATTTTCCAGAATCGTGACTAGAATCACGGGTGGTGTCATTCTGCGACTTGGCATAAGTATTTAACAATTCTTGAGCCCTAGCGATCGCCTTATAATAATTACACTCGAACTCAGATCGTTCTGTCAGTCTCATATTCACGTCATCAGCTAAACACTCTAAGCTGATTTGTACCTCGTCAAATTTATCATACATCAACTCAAGCTTGCTGAGCCGCTTTTGCAATTCATTTGCACAAAGCGGAGTTAATAATGAATCGCCAAGTGAAGTTAAATAATTAGAAAATAAAGTTAACTGGCCTTTATAGCTGCCTCTCTTCCTAATCAGTTCCTTCTCTTCGATCATCTTTGAGAACGTGGGAATAATACGCTTACAAGAATCTGAATATAAATAAAAACAATGTTAACAGACAATGTTTGACACCCTATACTTATCGGTAGTTTTAACAATCAAACATTCAGTACAAAACTTTTACTCAACACATTTGTATTATTTGGGATCACAAAATATTTTTAAATAAGGAGACCTAATATCTAATTGTCATTAAATAACTGTAAATGTTCACCAAATAAAACGTACAATTCCAAAACAAACAATAAATGCAGTAAAATAAAATTTGTGCTAATGACACATGCGCAACAAAGTGCGGCGTCCTACCAAGATACCTAGTTAGTGCAAAATCGCTGGTAAACAAACGACAAATTATTACAGAATAAGTGCAAACTAACTAGTTCTGGGATGCAACAAATCAATTTAATTAAGTTTTACGCAATTATTAACGAAATTCACTTGGATTACAAAACAATTACAAAAAATAACAACAAAATATAATGTACTGACCTCCGTATGAACATTTATGTACTACCTTTACATGAGAGTATTGTAGAGAGTAATTAATTCTGGTCCAAATAATAATATTTTCAATAATCCGGCGTAGAATAGGGCCATGTGCGGGGAAAATTCAGGATTTGGTGCGAAAATAATTATAAGGCAGCTTTTTCAATTTGGCGGTATAATGAAGTAGATAAAAAAAGTAAATGAGGCTATGACATTCAACTGCATAATGCCTAAGAATAAAAAATAAAATTAAAAATATTTCATGCCGCATGTCTTGAGCTTACACCACGGAGTTTTGAGTGAAAAGGCTTCAACAAGCACTATAATATATCCTGCTTAAGTACATTGAGATTAGCTGCCTTAGCTGAAATTGGTTAGAGGATATTATTTTTATTAAGTGCATTTAAAACACCTAGGGTAAAAAAGTAATACATTGTCAAATTTGAACCCTGAATTTTATAAAATCATTGAAATGACTTCAATTTGAGCAGTCCAATTTGTCTTCGGTACTGGTAATGATTTTCCCACTTCACTTTTAAAACGGGAAAACTTTCCCCATTGTTTTACGGGAGTAATGAAGCTTTAAATTTCCTTTTAAAGTCTGCCGAGGAAAAATTAGCGCCTAGCTAGCGTGTGCCGTTCGTAATGTAAATTAAGGTGACGGGTAGGGCACACTAGAGACGCCAATCGATTTTTATTTTTAGTTTTTAAATAGATTGCAATTGACTTCTGTATTAATTAACCTCACACATTTTTTTTGTCTTTTTAAATAGTTTTAATTATTTTTTGTATTAAAAACTTCTTGATTGATTAGCATAAATACAATTAACTGCTATCATCACAATATTGGTAACACAAGGATGAGCGCTGACGCCTGAGATACAGGCTATTTATTAACCTAGTTCAGACGCAGATGTAAAAATTATTATTTAGTTGTAAGTTTTCATTGTCCCTATTGTTTGTAAGTGCAAAATTTATTTTTGGTTACTAAACCGGATCTATTTTAAACAATGTCGGGGTTACAACCTTTCGGCAAACACCTATACTATTTATTAAATACTTATACTTAGCCTGCTTTAGTACAGGTAATGTGAATTACCGCCAAAAGCGGCCCCTTTTGGCGTGAATCAATTGTTTGCGTACAAAAACGGACCCAACATTTGTACATGGTTATTTAATCAAAATTATAAGTGTTTGCCGAGAGGTTCTAATCCGGAAATTGTTTAAAGTAGATCCGGTTTAGTAGCTAAAAATTAAAATCGATTGGCGTCGCTTGTGTACCTTCGTCACCTTAAGGCGACGGGTATTGATTTAAATGACGCCCATTGATTTAAATTGTTATCTACTATACCGGATCTATTTTAAACTATTTTGGAGCTCTGGTCTCTAAGCACACATTTATACTATTTATTTAATTCTACAATACTTTTTGATCTGTTTTTTCTATCGAAAACTAGATTTACGCCGGAGTTGGCCGTTCTTGGCAGTAATTCTAATTTCGAGTACAAAAGCAGATCACAAAATATTTTCGAGAGGCTGGAGATTCAAAATTGTTAAAAAGATATTCAGTTTAGTAGCTAAGAGTTAAAATTGGCGTTGCTAGTGTGTCCTATCCGTCACCTTAAGATCGAATGGAAAACTCGGGGAAGTTGGGTAAAATTGTTCCACTTAAGTGTGAAATTGTATAGTTTGTTCCACGTACGATTCGTATCTAAATTGTGTGTGGAGAACCGACTGTGAGGAAATAGCGGTTTCTTGGAAACTAGAATGTAAATGGTTGGTAGCTTGTTGTAGTGTAACCGTGAGTGCCGTGTCACGCAGTCCCATTAATTTCTACAACAAATCACCGTAATATATTTCCGCAAAAATATTACCCCTGCAAACATTAATGGCAATTTTTTCTATCTGGAAACAATAGGCCACATTATAATAATAGTCACCGTCTGCCATGTTTATTAAGATGAGACATTTTATGTGGCAGGCATCCTGTTGTCTCGACAATATACCGTCAACCGGTCCATCAAGATCCTATCCATAGACCTGGCATAAATCTGCAATAGTCTTTACACTTGGCGGGTACTGTCTTTGGCTGTATCTCTTCAATAGTGCAGACAGAGGCAATATCCGCTAGGTGTACACATCCCCACTTACATTATTGTATCTCAAAGGGGCCTATTCGTGTTGTATCTCCCACGTACGCCTTCCAAAAGGACCGGCCTTGTGCCGTGATTTCCCGCAAGAGAGATACAAAATAGTAAATAATAATCCCTCCAACCGATTACGATTCTGGCGGCCAATTCTTACTATCAGCCACGTACGCAGGATATATTATAGTGCTCAAGTGTGTGCGCAAACACAAGTGCACTCTCTTTTCCCTTCCCAACATAACCGGAAAGGGATCGGGTACAAGAACAACGGCTTTACGTGCTTTCCGAGGCACGGGAGTACAAGACCACCAACTTCTAGACTCCGGGCTAACACTAAGAATTTCTTACCGAAAACTGAGGTACAAGTTTTGGCTAGACACGGGGATCGAACCCGAGACCTCTTGCGCAGCTGTCACTTTATAGTGCGACCTACTATCCACTGCGCCCTCGAGGCAGTCACATTATAATAAAATGTATTTTTGAACATTATTGTCGCCAACAACATTAGAGTATTTTAAATATCGAGGTAACCCTAAAAATAGTAGTAAGCAATTGCGCGATAAAATTTTATATGAAGCGCAAAAAAAATTTCCGTGAATCGAAAGATCTATGGACACCGCTTCAAATAACTTATGGATTTAGTCTGGAAAGTATTAACAGAAAAGTACCGCTGCCAGACTCGGTTTCCCTCAAATACCTTATTCATCTTCCAAGCGCACAGCTCGCTACAACCGTCGTTTTCTATTTGACAATTCTTTGGATCTGAATAAAATATCGAGTCGTGCCGAGCGCAGCTCTGTAGGAAAATGCGTTTGTGAGCAACTCATTGTGAAACTCGCTTCACATATGCTTGTGTTACCTCGAAATAGAATAAACAAATGTAAAATATTGATAGGTTTGCCAGACATTCTATCAGAGAACGGTTGACTAGACATTTTCTTCTATAGTAGGTAGGTTTTTTTTTTTATGAACTGTAGGCTAACGCTTGACCACAATCTCACCTGATGGAAAGTGACGATGATGCCTAGGATGTAACGCGTTTGCCTAGAAGATGCCTGTTCACTCTTGCCTTAAAGATGTCCTTAAACAGACCTTGGCAAGGAGTTCCATTCCTTAGCTGTCCGCATTATGAACGTGGAGGCAAATCGATTCGTGTGGATAAGGGGCAAGCCAACAACGTATGGATGAAACCCCTCGCCGCGCCTTGTTGTCCGGTGGTGGAATGGGATAAGGGGGGATCAAATTATGCACAACCTCTGCATACTCACCGAAATGAATCCGGTAGAAGACTGAGAGACTTGCCACACGTCTGGGGTGGTCAAGGCTCTGCAAGCCAGCCTCTGAGAGTACGTCATCACCGATAAGTCTCTTCGCACGGTGCTCTATTGTGACCAAAGCATCCAGCTGATACCGGGCAGATCCATCCCAAAGGTGACAGCAGTATGTTTGTGTAATCCCACGTCTGTAATTTGAAATTTTATTCATCTAATTTTTAGTAGTATAAAAATGATGACTGTTAGTATGTTCCCTCCCTACCACCTGCTAAACCTCACTGTGACTACGATTAGATCGTGTTTGTTACGAGTACTTACTTACATGACTGCCTCGGTGGCACAGTGGTAAGTGAGTCGCACTTTAAAGCGACTGCTGCGCAAGAGGTCTCGGGTTCGATCCACTGGTCGGGCCAAAAATGTATACCTAAGTTTTCGGTAAGAAATTCTTAGTGTCAACCCGGAGTCTGGAAGTCGGCGGTCATGTTCCCCCATGCCTAGGAAAGCACGTTAAGTCATTGGTCCTGCGCCCATACCCTCTCATCGGAATATGAGGGTAAGGGAATAAAGAGTGCACTTGTGTTTGCGCACACACTTGAGCACTATAATATATTCTGCGTACGTGGCTGATTGTTGAGATTGGCCGCCGTAATTGGTTGGAGAATATTATCATGCGTTTTGTGTGCGAGTGTCGCGTAAATATACTCGAATAAAAATGTGTCCTAGGTAGGTATCTTTACCCAACTACGGCAAAGCCAAATAGTAGGGTTATAGTTTTAGCAGTCTATGTAAGTATGTATGTATATATGTTTGTATGTTCCTAATTCTGCCTAAACTACCCGAATGGTCGATTCCTTATTTCTGCCCAGGTGACCTAGGCTAATATTTTATTTGAAAATAATAGCACAGTGGGTGCTATAGAAAAAACAA
>JADPWL010002651.1:0-22704 GCA_019059595.1 Marasmia exigua | reverse complement strand
ACACCTCGGTGTAATGAGTGAGGGTGGCTATTCTACTCTGCGGGGACCACAACGGCCCGTATTATTCTTACAATCCTATCCACTCCATTAATAATAATACAATTGAATTGATTTAATAAATGTCCAATTCCGTCAGCAAATAAAACCAGATCTCATGCTGAATCATTATTGTCCCCGATCAGACGCAGTGCGGTTATTGGTCGGAAGCGAACGATGCAATGTATTACAAAATATACAACAACAGGCTCACTCTTCGCACTCTAAACTAATCATATATACATAAATCGGACGTGGTAGCTAGACACACAAAGGTCGCCATCATGGACACATAGATAAATAATGTTTTCGCAGGGGATAAATGGTATAGGAATAGAAAAAAAATTCATGTTTTTAGAATGTTGATGAGATAAAAATGTAAGAAAACCTACATTTTTGTACAAGTTTATCCACGGCAGACCAGCATCGAGGTGTTCCTACGAGCAGCTCGGCATCATGCTGATGTGATGCATTTTTACCCGACTACAGCAAGCAAAAGTGGATCGGAGTCGCAGGTTCGATTCCGGGGTCGACAAAAGGTGTTTAGATTTTTCGAACATTGCGCAGGTTTGTATCACCAATCCGATTGGCAAGCGTGGTGATAATCCTAATCCCATCATAGTAAACGCCCGATGTCTTGATATCTATGACGGAGGCCTTTGCCCTGCAGTGGGGACAGTATATAGGCTGATACTTTACTTTTTTACTTTACTACACTTAAGGTATCACGAAATATAGATAAATAATACTTCGTAAATTTATCTTAGTCTATCAGTGTACTATTGATCAGAAAAGAGCACTAATCTTTTCAAAGAAAAAATACTATGCGTCATAGTGTAACTTTTATTTATACTAGTGACCCGACAGATTTCGTCCTGTCAAAAAATGATGAAATGTAATGTGGCAACAAATATGAACTTTATATAATAGCAATAAACTTCAAATTGATTCTACGTTTTAGTTAGAAAAAGTTTGTATGTAAAGAAAATGGCTTGGAGATTTTTTTCTCGTGTAAGAAACCATCCTTGGACTTCAACGAACATTTAAAAAAAAGAAATTGGCCAATTGGTCCTGGCGTTGTTGAGTTATGCGCTACCAGCACATTTTGCGATTCATTTTTATATTATAGATTATTCCAAGCTACAAGTACGCCAATACAAAAAAAATCAAGTAATTGTTAGTGGGTACGGGGTTCCATACAAAAATTACCATGGTTTTTTTTTTATGTCATAGGTGGGCAGATGAACAGACGGACACTGATGTAAGCGGTGATTGCCGCCGCCCATGGACACTCCCAACCACCAGTGGAGTCACAACGTGCGCTGCTAAAACCCCCCAATCCCCCGGATTAGGCCCCCGGTACTCCACCTCACGCAGCGAAACAAAGCGCACAGTGCTACTTCACGATGGTTTTCTGAGGCCCGTGGTATTACTCCGGTTGAGTCAGACTATTCATGCCCCTCTCTCTACCGACCGTCATAGAGAAGATGGTTAGTAGCGAGAAGGGCTGGGGTGGTGCGCACAGCCTCCTTCTGTGAGGAGGTTATGTTGCAGAAAGAAGGAGACTGCAGAGCGGGAAAGGGAGCGAGATCCGCTCTCAATCCGGCCTTCGTCGAGGGACGGGGCGGACGCGACAGAAGAGGAGCTGTCACAAACAACGCCCCTGTCTGGAGGTCTCGGGTGGTAGGTGCGGGGCACCGGCTGTCCCATGATGAGCACCACCTTGGGGAGAAAATGACGCGCGAATGAGTATTGACGGCGGGGCGCGAATTTGAAGTTAAGGAGTGGGTTTCCTATTATAGCAACCCCCTGAGGCGATCCTGCCTATTGGTCTGGCAGCAGACTTGGCCGTTGGCGAGGTTCCAACGGACTTTTTGAGTCGCCGAGCCTTAGCCTAATAAAATCAAGGCGAGCGCGAGGGTTTTAAGTGGGTGTAAAACCTCTGGAGTCCCACACAACCCCGTCAGGTTCCCCCGACCTGACGGGGAAGGGCCTAATGCATTTTCCTTCGTACCCCAAAAAAAAAAAAGACGATTCATGCCGGAAACGGGGGCTCACCACGAATATGGTCCTTTTTAGCCTTAGAGAATTCAAATGTTTAGCTCCCATATATGAATTTAGCTTCATTGGAACTCTTGCAGTCTTCATAGTTACCAACTTTTTTCAAAATAGTTCCAAATGAATATGTAACACTTGAAATCCATGATCTTTAGCTGTGCATTCATGCCTTACATTCCTGGGCTATTAATTATTTCTCCCCTTTAATTACAAACTTGCATTACCGGCCAGTGGTCTCTTGTTTGACATAGACAGTAAGGACGAGCAGGAGAAACTTAGGTTCGTAGCATTTTTATTGGAGGAAGGCTAAAGAGATACATTGCTTATTTTTTAACCCCGACGCTAAACGACGGGTGTTGGTGTATAAGTTTGACGTGTCTTGTGTGTGTGTGTGTCATCGGATCGTAGCTCCCGAACAAATGAAAACCGATTAGTGATTTTGTTTGTTTGTTGTTGTATAAGGGGGGAGTGTTCTTAGCTTATGTTGGATAAAAATCGATCAAAAGATGGCCGCCGTCCAAAGCTATGATTGATTATTTTAATCAACAATCCTCAAAATATGGGTATCATATAAAAGGGCTTGTAAATAGGCATATAAAAAGTAGCAGAAATTATTTATTGTGACAAATTTATTCCAAGGCCCCGTCAGGGGTTTTTTATAATTTCAATTTATAGATTTTTTATTATTGATAGTGGCAGACGAGCAGAGGATCACCTGACTGGTTTCTTAGGTTAGCAGACTACTTTTGGGTAAGTACATTCGTAGTTTCTTTTCAACTCTAAAGTACAGTGACGCCAAGACCAAGCCAATCACGAATAAAAAAGAACACTACTATAAGGTGATCCGTCTGGTCGTCCTATCACACAAAAATCCTGCATGGATTCTTAGGGCCGACTCAGCCAATCTTTTTGTTAAAACAGTATAATATGGCTCTACCACAAGATATCTTGCCATGTGAAGTTACCTTATGAGAATAAGGGTCACTTATTCTCAATAATAATAGTAAACAGTCGAAGCAGTCAAAGCACAGTCACTCAATTAAAACGCCGGTGTTTACGTTTTATCGACCAACGGATTCTGCCGACACCACTACAAACACAATTGCGGTTTTCAAGCAAGTTGTCGTGACAACTCACTCGACACACAATAACATGTTTAAAAACGATATAATTCAATTATTCTTATAATTAGATCCTGTCCGGCTCTTCACCTGCACAATTAACACCAACTTTCATTACACAAAAAAACTACTAGAAACTAATTTAAACCTTTAAATGCATCAGTTCAGTGTGGAATGTTATAGTCCTACCGCTAGAATCTTCGACCAATTTATTCCGATACAAATCATTGATTATAGCGGCTGTCATTCCGTAGAAATCTGACATAAATAGGATTCTTAAAACGAAGCGTAGAGAGCATCTCGCGGGTCAGTATGGCGGTGCCCAACGTCGTTGTTAAATGCAAAGTGGGCTCGTCTCTTGCTACCATCAGGTGAGGAGAGCCAATATTACCTACTGGTCAATATAATAATAATCTCATCATCATCATCACGCCCATTTAAGTCCACACTGCTGGGGCACGGCCTCCCTCAATCACAGGGGGGGTAATTGACATACTCACACGTTGGCAGACGGGTTGGCGAGGGTTTTGATATAAAAGACAGAGTTTTCCTTCTCTGGGTGATGATGATCATCCAGCAGCTTTACCTTAGTCGCCTTTTACGACACCTCGGTAAGAGTGAGGGTGGCCTATTCTACTCTGCCGGGACCACACGGCTAATAATAATATAATAATAATACCATATATTTATCCACAGATAAAGATTTGGTCGAATCCAGCCTTAATCAAACACGATTTCAATAATATAAAAAGGTTTTGAAGCATCAACATTTCACCGCTGAACCCTAAAACCGAATGTCAACACGCTTTGAAGGAACGAGTGCGTATCACAGCCGAAATAGTCACGGAAGTTTCAGGGAATGTGTGTGTGTGTGTGTGGTGCGTGTATGAAGGGTGCGTAAAGGGCTCTTAAGACTGGAGGGTGTTTGCCTCCATTGGTGACATCACTATAGTCCGTAAATTAATTACTTAGGGAACTAGCATCCGAAAAAGCGCGATTTAAGTTGACGGGTGGAGCACACTAGCGACGCAATCAAGTTTAGCTACAAACCGGATATATTTTTTGCGTTTTTGTACTAGAAAAATTTTATTTTGCCAAAAGTTGGACGCTTTTGCGTGAAATCAATTTTTTCGCGTTACGCGGTTGGACCCAACATTGGTGTTTTCATGCGACATTCCGCATATATGTGTGTTTCAAATCTAAAATCCCGAGATTGTACGGGTACAGTGGTAATCAACAATTTTCAAGGGACTGCCGGACCTTCGTTAGTGCCTTACAAGATGAACCTATACAACTGAATCAGATGTAAGTTTCTCCCGAATGTCAACTATGTAGGTTCCACCTTTGTTTGAGAAATCTATCCTCAGGCAGCAGAAGATTTACTCACGATGTTTTCCCTCACCGCCGAGCTAATGGCAGAAATATGCATATAGAAATATTCAAAAGATGCTATGCTCAGATTTCGATTCACTACCCCCCGTATGGAAGGGGCGTCTTCTCCACTGAGTTACATCTCTCGCTAAAATGAGATTACTACTTTCACTATTCTCATCACTCATCATCAGCAGCCCATTTAAGTCCCCATGCTGCGGGCACGGGCCTCCCTCAAATCACCATTTAGGGGTAATTGTCATACTCACCACGCTTGGCGACGGGTGGCGAGGGTTGTTGTATAAAGCAGAGTTTCCTTCTCTAGGGTTGCTGATGATCATGCCAGCAGCTTTACCTTAGTCGCCTTTTACGACACCTCGGTTAGAGTCAGGGTGGGCATTTACTCTGCCGGGGACCACAGAGGCTAACCGTACACTATACCTACCGTCAATTTTCCCGTTGTAACAATGAAAACAGATCCACGCAAAAGTGCGTACTGATGAGTCGTGTGCGTGGTCGCTTGCAACGATGAGGGTGACCATGATGCTTTGTCTGTGGGCAAAAATTTTTTAAGCGTTTCTTAATAATATAAATTTAAGGTGACGGGTAGCGCACTCTAGCGACGCCAAATTGATTTTAATTTTTATCTACTAAGCCGGATCTATTCAACAAATTTGGGGTAACAACATCTAGGCAAACAACTAATACTATTCATAATTAAACCATGCCAAATGTTGGGCTGTTCTGTACGCGAGAATTGATCACGCAAAAAGTGGCCGCTTTTTGATGGCGTGATAAATTTTTCGCGTACGCGTTGGAACCAACATTTGTGCAGGTATTTAAATATGTAGTATAGTTGTTTTCCGAGAGGTTGTAATCCCGAAATTGCCTTAACCTAGATCCGGTTTAGTAGCTACAAATTAAAATCGATTGACGTCGCTAGTGTACCCTACCCGTCACCTTAATATATTTGACCGTAGAACGCACTTTGGCATGGGCCGGCTCGAACCGGAAGTGATACCGCGGCCTCACAGAAAACCGGACGTAAAGCAGTGGGTCTGTGCTTTGTTTTGTTTTCGCTGCGTGAGTGTATTGGAGGCCCAATCCGGAGGAAAGGGTAGTTTAAATGTTGGCAGCGTACTTGTGACTCCACTTGTGATACGAGTCCATTGAAGCGGCAATCGCCTTACCATCAGGTGATCCGTCCTGCCACCATCAGTCACCATACCGTGACATCTCCACTGTTACCACGGCATCACAGAAAAACCGGCGTAAAGCAGCCCTGTGCTGTGTTTCGCTGCGTGAGTGAGGGTCCCGGTGGGCCAATCTAGCGAAAAGGGTGGGTTGAAGATTAGCAGCGCTTTTGGGACTCACCTGGTGATGCGGATTCTTATAGCGCGGGCAAGCGCTTACCATCAGGTGATTCGTCTACTAATATCATATAAAGAATATCTATTATTTAAAAAAGGGACAGTCCCATTTAAGAGGAGTAGAAGACACCCCACTGCCACCTAGGGGCGAAAACGCGTCTCTATAAAGCGCCCTTGACTCAGTTATTTTTATAACGGCAAGTATTTACCAGCGAACAGTACAAACATAGACAGTATAAGGAATCAATTGATACCTATTCATCAAAATCGGCGGAGTACTTTTAGGTATGAATCTTGGAACATACACTACATATTTACATACTTAAACAATCATCATTTCAAGCCAATAGACGTCCACTGCTGGACATAGGCCTCCCCCAATATTCTCCACACGACGGTCCTGTGACGCCGCATCAATGGCTTCACGACAACTCCACAAGATCGTCGGTCCACCTTGTGGGAGGCTGGCACGGCTGCGACTTCCTGTACGTGGCCTCACTGAGGACCTTTCCGCTCAACGACCGTCTGTTTCTCCGCACTATATACGCGGCCACTGCCAACTTGAGGACATGCAATCCTTGGGGCTATGTCTGTTACCTTAGTGTCTCCTGCGTATTCCACTATTTCTGATTACCATCAGCAAAGAGACTCGGAGCATAGCCTCTCCATTGCTCTCTGGGGCGACTTACATCATAGATTGCTAAAATCATAACCTTCATTGTTGCCTTTGCCGTAGTAGGGTAAATAGGCATGGCGGTCAAGTGTTAAAATAAATAAATAAAAAGACAACGTCACATACATTGTGCATGTTCCAACTTTAGGTTTACCTTGTACGATGGGGAAACCAGAACAAACGACGGTACCACAAACACCCAGACCCAGCACAAATATCGTTTCATCAACAAAACATTTGTGTTGGTGCAGAAATCGAACCCGCGACCTTTGGTCTAACCGGGGCGCACAAATCTCTGCGCTTAGGGGTCGTTAATGAATAAATAAAAAGTAAACATTAATTCGGATTCAGAGCCCATAAAATATTTGTTTCGCTGTAATTTTTTAGATAATCGTTATCTTGTCTGCTATAATAATAATGATCTCAAAAAAGAAATTAGTCGTCCCTACAATTTGCACCAATCGGTTGATTACTTTTGTTATGAGAGGTGATTATTTTTTCCTACCTTGGTGGGAAATGTTTGGTATCATCAGTATAATGATTAAGACGTAAAAATTCACGGTGTATTATTTATTTATATCGGTATTGACAAAATTACCTAAAAGTACATAAGTGAAACTACTGAAGGCAATTACACTGTGCAGCAAATCATTACTGGGGTCAATATGAGGAAAAAAAATGGAAGATTTCATATTTTTTACTGCGGAGGTATGGGCTTCGACCGATGAGATTTGAGCTAGGCGCAAAGTTGCTTCAAATTAAAAATGGGGATGGAGCTCTGGTTGGTTGTTATCATTGTGTATACCAGACTCCCCAAATATAATAAACCGTGGTCACAGCGCTCCGCGGGATCCAGATCGACAGCCTTGGACCACAATCCGGAATAACATAGTAAGATGAGGGCTCTCTCAGACTCCCCAGTCAAGTGAGACGAGGATGGCTACCATTGGAGGGAATTGCCAACGGTTGTATTCCTTGCCGACTCGCGAACAGAGGGGTCTTTATGGACCTATGCTTGAGACGAGATTTGCGTAATTGTAATTAAAAAATATAAATAGATAAAATAAAATAAGTGTCATTTAAAATGTATTTTGTATTATAAGATAACACATATTATTATAAGTTGACAATAGTAGATCTATTGTGTGTTAAAGAAACATTGTAACGTATAAGTTATCCTGTATATAAGTAACAAGGAGAAATTATGGAAGGCAATAAAAAAAAAAACCCCACAAATCCTAAATAATGGTGGTGGAAGCGTACCCGGGCTCCAGAGCAAACGGGAATTTTACGCTAGATGCAGTGAAGTGATAGCAATGGACGTCGGCGAATTTGCCATTAAATTTATGAAGTAATTAACATACATAAAATTTATCTAATCGTCAGGCATCTATCTATCCATTACATATAGATGAGCACGCTATGTGTTTTCTATCGACATCTATCACACTAGGGAGTGTTTCCGAGGAGCTCGTCGGCCTTATTCCAGCTGCAATTTTAACCGTCGTACATCAAGCCAGAACTCCAAATTCCACACACATCACTTGGATGGATTTTATTCCACCACACTGCGCTTCTACGCTACCTCCGACGCGCCGTAGTAAAACTATAGAAATCAGCACGATGGTGTTTCCGAACAGATACGGCCTGGTGTCTTCAAGAGAAAGAGCTTATTCCTCCCTTAAGAGGACGGCAACGCATATGTGATGCCCGTGAGTCGCAGACGTCCATGGGAGCGGTAATCACTTACCATCAGTGAGCCTGTCTGCCCTTGGTCTGCCACAATGTTAAAAAAAAAACTCTTCAATATATCGCGTCATTGAAATACTATGTCACTTCTTTTTTAACCGATTTAAAAAAAAGGAAAATGTAATATACATGTCGAATTGAGAGCCTCCTTATTTTTTATGTTTGTTCGCCGATTACTTTGCCATTTATCAACAGATTTAGATGATTATTTTTAAGTTGGAAAGTAGATAGTCCCGGATTGGTATATCAAGATCTTTTGATGAAATCGTGAAAAATTTGAGGGGAAACCTCAAATTTTAAAGGCACACGTAATGTTTCAAGTATGTTTTTTCAAAACTGCACCAATATTTACGCCTGATTGTATTAATTTAGTAGCTCTGCTGATGATGGAAGGTCAACTCCTCAACGGTAAGGAGTTAAAGGATAATTATTTCAGTACTGTACTCACAATTAGTTTGTTAGTTATTTGGCAGGGGTGGAAGAATGGGAGAGGGGAGGGGGGGTGCAAATTTTTGCATTTTTTTTGTGGTAAATTAAAGGAAACCTTTTATTGGCCTTATTGCCATAATTAGTCCTAACAATAAATACCACTGAATTTAAGATGAAAAGTGGCCGCTTTTGGCGTGAATCAATTTTTCGCGTACGCGTTGGCCCCAAAATTTGTGCATGGCTATTTAATAAATAGGTATAAGTGTTTGCCGAGAGGTTGTAACCCTACCCGTCGCCTTAACAAAAGTTGGTTACCTCATAAAGTAAGGTAATTGGGTTACCTAATACCTACTTATAAGAGATGTTAAATGCTTATCGGTGCTTCAAGTTCATAAAATGGTTTGAAACACAGCGGCTTTATCTAGAATCAACCAGATTTTATTTGAGACTTTCATAACATTCGTCTATGAATGTCGATTCCACGACAATAGGTAACCTAGATGGTTTTTCCATAATATTGCCAAACAAAACCTAACCCACCAGGCTCAACTCGGCCGAAATCAAAAATCCCACCAAAGAGTCCTTTGTGAGGCCCAGATTGGTAAAACGCGTCGTGTTCCATAAATACAGTAACACAGCGAGCAAATTGCATCGCTGCGCTCCTGGATGCACTTAGCATCGCATGCCTTTATACTGGATGCCTTACACACCGATAAAAGCAGGGATACATTCGTAAAACCAAAATAAAAGTTCACGAAATGTTTGAATGTTTAAAAAAAGCGCCAACCAAGGAACTAATTGGTAAATAACGCCATCTAGTTATTTATTAAGAAGTAATGAGACAACTAACACTGTCTATTTGTTCATGAAAGGTTAATTAGGCAATTAACGCCATCTAGTTATTTCTTAAAAAACTGATCATACAACTAACGCCATCCATTTATTTCTTTGAGAACTAATAGAATAAGTAGCGCCATCTATTCAACTATAACTATACTAGAACGTTCATATTTGTAGCGACATCTTTTGATTAGTTCAGAAAATAAATAGTACTTTCAACTAGCGCTACATGACGGAAAAAACTTTAAGTACGCATTGGAAATCAATGCTTAATACTAGATCGCTAGATGTGGCTAGTTACCCCAAAAATAACAACTTTGTATTAAAAAATATTTTTAATTTTATTTTGACTAACATTTATCATTGCTTAATCATTTCTTTTCTCTCTCATATAGGAGTCAATGCTTTATCATAGGTTATAATAATAAAAAGGTTAAATTTATTTGTCATAGTTTGTTTATTACTGAAACTCTGTAATATAGAATAAAAAAATACATGTAGTTCTATAGATTCCCCCCCCTGTGAAAACATGACCTGAATTACAACGTGAAACAAGTGTGCGGTCGTGAAATGTGTGGTCGCGCATCACCATCTATAAAGGACTAAATCGTGGTCGTGGACGCCGATGCTGAAGTTAAAGGGACAATTCTTGCAGAAACTGACAGCTTCTAAAAAGAATAAGAAGAATGGAGGCCTTCCGCTTCCGCGTTGTCTGTTTGCGTGAATTGAAAGAGTATGTACTAACTTGTCCCGCCTGAACACGAGATGATTTTTTAAGTGGTGTTATTTACTTAAAGTATAACTTACTTAGTAGTAGCTAATTATTAGTTATCTAGGTACTTATTTATAATTCTAGTTTGTCTTCTCAAGGCTCGGCCCACGTTTACCGACTGCTTGCTAAGCTATGGCTGAGCCTTCAGGAAAAATTGACAATCTGAACATTTTGTCATTTTAAAAATGAAATGAACTCGAATACACAATCTCTAGGCTGGCAGGAAACCGCGGTCTGGAGGTATGGCATAGAGAAGTATCAGTTCAATCGTTTAAACACAACATCTAATGATCTTCCTTGTTGTTACTTGTTTCACCGCAAATCTACCCGGAAAGTAATACAGAATAACTTTTGTCTTTTAGACCTTCGAAGTCCAAACTTTCCATAACTCAAACCGAATTATTTGGCCATAATACCGAATATTCGGCCGAATACGAATAGTGAAAATTGGGCCGATTAAGCCAAAATACCGAATACATACCTCTAATCATCACTTATTACTGTTTCCTTAACTTTTCGATGAAAAATTAGAAGCAGGAATAATTAAAGTTAGATTAATTATCAACTGCGGAATGATAATTAAAAATTAATCAATTGTTACTTGATATTTCGCAATTAACTATTAATCAATTGTTATTTTTAATTGTACCTTATAGCGAGACAGCGCCCTCTATCGCGCCCTAAGCGCAATGCATTGCTGCCGGTTAGGTACCGCTAGCACTTATTTTCTGTTATGTTAGTTCCGTAAACGCCCGCAGGCCAATACTGGTTTGATTGGTACGGGAGTTCCTCTCCCCCCACACCTACCTCACTCTCTCGCTAACCAACCGCGTCCATGTTAAGTTGTTGCTCCGATATAAATAATTATTATCTTGTGTTAATTTGAGACAATATACGAAAATATATCTCCATAAAGTGTTTTGGCTACCTACCAACCAACCCTCACAGTACTAACACTACCCACTCCCAAAGTAGCTACGCTATAAGTGATCGCCCAACGTGTGTTAGTGAGTGGTGTGGACGCGAAGGTCTGCCGCCATTTTGGGTTTGGAAAACCGAATTATTAGGAAAATGCCAAGAACCAGGAGCCGAAGTTCGTTGCCGAGGGAGGCAAACCTCAATGAAACTATAATTCCGGCCGAAATTAACGCCGAGGAGTTGGTCAATGAAGACGCCGCGACTGAAACAGCAACCGAAGGTGCCACGGGAAGCAGCGCGGGCGCGTCCATCTTAATGACTCAGGAACATTTCGCCGCACTGATGGGACAGTTGCAGCAATCACAAGCAGAATTTTGTCAAATTCTATTACAAGAAGTACGATCATCTACACCAGTAATGCATCAGGTACAAACGGAGCCGTCGCTTACTATGAGGAGTACGAGCTGTCCGACAGACAGGGCCGCAGCCCCGGTTGGTGCTAATTTCATTACTTGTAGTGCAAGGTTTAGTGGCTCGCAGAACGAGTCTGTCGAGAATTTTATCGATGCAGTCGAAATATTTAAAACTGCCGCCAACGTTTCCGACGAAAACGCACTGAGAGGACTTTCATTATTATTATCACATTCCGCCGCAACTTGGTGGCAAGGTATAAAACAATATACGAAAACATGGAGCGAAGCAATAGATCGCCTGAGGAGCGCATTTGGGGAACGAAGAGCACCGTTTCAAATATCGCACTCTTAATAAAATAATGACTCAATTCGAAATTGCTAAGTTTTGGTAAATGGCAAAAAATGATTTGTGGTTTTAGAGCGTATACTTTATTCTCCTATAAAATTTTAACTATGATGAGTAGGAAGAAACTAAAATTACGGTTTTAAGCCTTCGAATATATTCTTTTAGATTTAGCAAAAAAATAAATGAATTTATATAATATGATAGTAAAAAAAATGTTTGAAAAAACAATTTTGAGATGCGTCATTATTTCATGAAATCCACCCAGTCAATTTATGACGTAATTAAAAATAGGTCAATATTTTACTCAAAAATTGACAAAAAAATCGGACCACCATTTATTTAGGTCACTGTTTTATTAAGTTTTTAATACAAAAAAAAAACATATTAAAAGTTAAGTCTCTTTTTGACAAAATATTTTTCCTTGGATAACGACTCAAATTGGAAATAAGTGTAGGTATTTATAACTTAATTAGAAAAACAACAGTATAGTTTAAAATGTTTTATTAGAAAAAGTTCACGTAAAAAAAGAAAGTACAAAATTAGCATAGATCTTGGTTCAACTGATAGTTATAGAGTTAAATTTACTCTCAGTAAATTGTATCTTTTGTTTGAACTAAGTACTTATTTCTTAAAATGTAACTCTAAAAATGTATTAAAATCTAAAATAAGTCTTTATAAAAACGCACTAGGTGCAACTATAATTAATCATACTAACAATTAGCAGTCTAATCATCACCTTAATTTTCATTCTGCAGGGGTGGACCTTACTTCCCTAGCTTCTCGTAGGAACTATATGGATATTTTAGACATAATAGACGACCATTTAAGTTCTACTCAATAGGTACTAGGTACCTCCGAGGCTATGCTCCTTGGTAGCGATACTGAGGAGCATACGAACACTGCTGGAGCACCTGGGACTGAGGGACCAGGTACTTCCAATGCAGAGTCGACCCCTCTGGGCGCAACGCACCAAAGGGACACGTGGCCCCTTGCCAGAGAGTAAACCCAGGGTTAAGCTCTCTGGAGCTGATAGAAAACAAATATATCGGCTCGTAGCGAAGAGTATGACCTTCGAGCAGGCGATAGAACTGCGCATGAGTGAAAATACCAAGCAGAAGACCCGAGAGAAGGGGGAAACGAGGGAGCGGGCGTCAAAGCGCCCTCTCGATACCTCGTCTACCTCGAATCAAGGTAGTCCTGCCAAGGCACTGAAACTTGGCGAGCCTTCCACCTCGAAGCCTACCTTTAAGGAGATTTCTCATCATAGACGCCCTGGGTAAAATGGACCAGGCCTCTTCTGCTGAATGCTTCAAGGTGCTATCTTGGAGTGTATTGACACCTTAGACGATGGTGACGGCCCCAGCTTTATTGGATGCAAACCGTGTAGCATCCTTTTGGCGCACGCAGATGAGGACTTGAAGGAGTGTCTCATCCGCAAACTGCCGATCATTAAACCCTGGGATAGGGCTAATCTCTCCGTCGTAAACGAAGAGGAGATGCCCAAGCCCAGGTACCGTACGGCCTGGATACAGGAAGCCAAACACGACGCCGATACCATGCCAGACCTCTAGAGTTGGAGGGTAATCAACCGGAAACCCGAAGCCTACCTTTAAGGAGGTTGCTGGGTCCGTTTTGCTTTAGCTTTCCGGTCTACCTATCTACCGTCCCTAGCACAGGAGCACTCCAGCAGGAAGGTCGCAAGAAACCTGCTTAATAAAACACACCACCATCGTAAAGAAACACACAACCTAGGCACCTATATATAATCCTATCCCATCCCTCCGTCTTAGCTAAATTTCCTAGCCCTTCCCCTCCCAATCTCCCAAAACAACACAATGATTAAGGCGATACTAGTAAACCTCCAGCACTCAAAGGCAGCCACAGCTGCCCTTTGCCAAAGATTCCTCTCTGAGGACCTGGATATAGCCTTGATCCAAGAACCGGGGCTGAAAAAAACCACGGTAGTGGGGCTAAACTCGACAGGTAAGATATTAAATAAAACCTGCGGAGTGAGGCCAAGAGCATGCATCCTCTTCAAGAGAGATATAAATTACTTCCCGATCCCTTCTCTGTGTACGCTGTTGCAGCGTATATAGAGGTCTATATATATAGAGGCGTATATACGTGTTTATTTATTTATTTATTATCTAGATATATGTATTTATACTATAAAGTTAGTTAATCAATATTCAAAATCAAAAGGATTGCACCACCCTCCCCTCTTTATCTAATGTCCTTTACCTGAAGGTTGTCTGGTAGAGATCGCTCCCAGCGATAAGACCGCCTAAATTGTACAGTGTATCTCTGTATACCTAGCTTTTAAGTTTTGTATGTTGTGCAATAAAGAGTATCTATCTATCTATGTATAGAGGTCTATTTTCCCCGGGGGGAAAGGTGCAGAGACACTCATAGTCAGCTCCATATATCTACCCGGAGAGGACCAGGATCCGGTGAACAAGGTGACGCCGGTAGTGGAATATTGTTTGGAGAGAGAAACCCAGCTGTTGGTGGGTACCGACTGCAACTCCCACCACACATCATGGGGCAGCTCCGACACGAACGCAAGAGTTGAGTTCTTGTTTGACTACTTGCTCACCAACAATCAATTTGTTCTTAACGTGGGTAGCAAACCAACCTTTACCACACGTTCTAGGCAGGAAGTACTAGATATAACATGGTGTTCAGGTAATCTCGCACACCGAGTAACCAATCGGCACGTTTCAGATGAGCCGTCCATGTCCGACCACACCCATATTAGGTACGACATAATATGCTCGGGAACAAAGGAACCGAACAAGTACCGAGACCCCACGGGAACAAACTGGGAGGGCTTTAGGAACTCCCTTAGGTTATACATTGGAGATTTTAAATACATTAAAACTGTGGTCCAAGTGGAAGCCGCAGCAGAGGACTTAGGCAGAAGCCTAATGGAAGTGTATCTAGAAAATTGTCCTCTTAAGACCACTAAGAGCAATAGGAACGCGCCTTGGTGGAACAAAAACCTGGAGCATCTGAGGCAAAAGGCCCGTGCCTTATTTAACAAGGCAAAAAAAGACAAGAACTGGGATGCTTACAGGAAGGCACTAACACGGTTTAATAGGGAGCTCAGGAAAGAGATCCTGGCAAAAATTTGGCGGGTCCATCAAAGACACTACCCAAGCTGCCAGGATCCACAAAATATTAGCCAAGACACCTGAATCCCATCTAGGCCTGCTAAGGAAAGTGGATGGATCTTTCACGGAACCTGCATACAAAGCACTCACACAATCACATTCACAAACGTTAGACTACACACAAATTATCACACTTATCATCACCGCATCCGCGCAGTAAGCAAATCAACGTAAATGGGCACTTTTAAATGGTAATATTTATCTAACAGCATTCCAACTTCATATAAACGACGCGCACGAGCTATACCTGCGCGCTCGGATCTCGGCATGTGAGTTTCAATCAATATCTGCGCGATTTAACGGCCGTGTCCTTGAAATCCTCATTATAGTATTAGCGTCATCATCATCATCATCAGCCCATTTAAGTCCCCACTGCTGGGGCACGGGCCTCCCTCAATCACATGAGGGGTAATTGCCATACTCACTACGCTTGGCAGACGGGTTGGCGAGGGTTTTAATATAAATGCAGAGTTTTCCTTGGTGCTGATGATCATGCCAGCAGCTTTACCTTAGTCGCCTTTTACGACACCTCTTAGTATTAGCGTGAATTTGGCTAATTCCCACGAAAAGCTGAGATACGAAAGAATAAACAACACAGTGACTTAAATTTGATAGTTGAAACTTATTTGAAATGACACGAAGACCTTTTTTTAATTATGACTTGGAATTAATATTTTTTTTTATGAAAAAAGGACCTAAATTTAAACATTACAAAACAGTTATGTGGTTTTTTAACAAAACAAAGACCAAATTCGATTTGAGTTATATTTTGTTTACGATTAAAAAAAAAACATAGACCTAAGTAATAATTTGTCATTGATCCTATAATACATTTCAATAAAATAAAGACTCAATTTAAATGGAGCCTATATCAACTCAGAGAAGTTTACTAAAACAAAGTCCTATGTCAAAACCAGTCATTATTACAATAAAGATATTTAACAAATTTACCGATTTTTTTAGTAAAACACTGACGCATCTCCAAATCTGCCGGCATTTCACAAAACCCTCGCGCGCAAACGCCGCCGCAAAACTGAATCGGTCGATATTCGATGAACGAATGAGGTCTGCGCGGCGGGAAAGATAGTGACTCATCAATTCTATACGTTATTGTTTACAGAATAAGGTAGCTTTTTAAAGAAGTATGCTGTGACACTTGGTCCATAAGGTCGATTTTTCATTAAAACTCATTTTTCCGAAATTTTGAGTTAAGTCGTTATCTTACTAAGAGTGCGATATATAAAGAATTATATAGTATGCAGCAAGGAAAGTTAAACACAGAGTTATTTGTCGCACAAGTACGCGCTTTATTTGCTAAATTACCAGAAAACGACATCTCACAGAAGGTACAATTGGATATGACGTTTGGGTTGTTAGACGTCCGTATAAGAAAAAGAATAGAAAGGGACACATTGTCTTGTTTTGAAGATCTTATAAGGAAGGCTCGAAGCATAGAAGATGCGATGCAGGAGCGCTTGCAGTCGCCGGGTGCACAGTCGCGTGGGCCATTCTCCGCGCAGTTTCGTGGGTCGTCCGCAGTGCCACCGCCGGGCCAGTCTGCCGCGCCACCGCCGATGCGGGTATCGCAGCCGCAAGGTTCGTCGCACTGGGTGCCGCCGTCGGGTGGGCCATTGCCGCCACCGCCGCCACAGTCGCGTACGTCGCAGTCATATGGACCGCCGCCGCCGAGGTCGCGTGCGCCGCCGCTGGGTGGGTCGCCGCATTTGCCGCCACCGCCGCATCATGGATCCCTGAAAACAGACAAAAAGGAAAGTAAAAATTTGTATTGTTATGGCTGTGGTGAAATAGGAATAATAAGAGCAAGATGTCCAAATTGTAGTAGTTATAAGTACAATAAGTTTTATGCATGTGAGACCACCAATGTTAATATGCAGGGGGAGTCAACTGTATGTAATGATAGGGGTTACACTAATGGTAATAAGAGACCAATATTAAATATCGAAATATTAGGTGGGAAAGGTATTGCATTAGTGGATTCAGCCGCTAAAGGCTGTGTAGCTAGCCAATCAATGTATAATTTTTTAATAAAAAGTGGTCAATGTTTTGAAAAGCAAATTAGAGATGTGAAGCTTGCAGATGGTTTATCTAGGAAAATGGAGGTTTTAGTTACCTCAGTGAATGTGAAAATGTTACATAAAATAATTGAAACTGAATTTATTGTTTTTCCAGATGCTTGTAACAATCAATCTTATTAGGGATAGATTTTTTGAACAAAGCCAAATTAGTTTTTGATTTTGGTAAATCATTATGGTACTTTTCGGACACGAAGCACCGGAAGTACAGGTTGTTTTATGAGGATTTAGAACAAGGTTATAATGAGGTACAGTCAACACCAAAAAACTGTGATAATGATAGTATGTCACTTAATGATTTAATAAACTCTTTCAGTGATGTGTTCCGAGAGACTGGTGAAGCCACGCAGTATGCAGAGCATTTCATTGATACCGGCGAACACGCGCCAGTTGCTGTTCCATCGTACCGCATGACACCAGCGCGCGCAGAGGTTATGCAGCGCGAGGTAGAGAAGATGCTTGCTGAGGATATCATTGAGGAGTGTGAGTCAGCATGGTCAGCACCAGCACTATTAGTGCCTAAACGTGATGGAAGTTTTCGTTTTTGCGTCGATTACCGTAAGTTGAACAGTATTACTAAAACAGATACTTATCCAATGCCGAAGATTGATGAGCTGTTACAAAGGACAAAACAGGGTTGTGTTATGAGTACTTTAGACTTAAAATCTGGGTACTGGCAAGTTGCCGTTAACCGGGATAAAGATAAGACTGCCTTTTCGACACCGTCAGGCACTTATCGCTTCAAACGCATGCCATTTGGGTTAAAGAATGGACCAGCTACATTTCAGCGTTTAATTGATCGTCTTTGCTCATGCCCGAAGTTGCAGAATATTACTATTTTAGCTTTTTTGGATGATCTTTGCATAATATCGGCTGATATGGAATGCCACATAAAGGATTTGCACGCTGTATTTGAAAGACTGCACGAATTTAAATTAAGGGTGAATCGGGATAAGTGTGTTTTTGCACGAGACACTGTCAAATATTTAGGTCACGTGATATCTAAAGATGGTATATCACCTGATGAAGAAAAAGTGAAAGCTGTATTAGATATGAAGAAGCCGTCATCACTTAAACATCTAAGAACCTTCTTACAGACTGCTTCTTGGTTTAGGAAGTTTATACCTGGATTTTCTAAAATTTCAGAACCACTGTCAAGGTTGACTAGGAAACATGAGCCATGGAGATGGGAGACAGAGCAAGATCAAGCCTTCGAGGAGCTAAAAAGGTTGCTGACGTCACCACCCATCCTCATCCAACCTGACTACACCAAACCGTTTGTGCTCAGAACTGATGCCAGTAACTACGCTCTGGGTGCAGTACTTCTACAAGGAGAAGGTAATGATGAAAGGCCTATTGAATATGCGAGCCGATTGCTCAATCAAGCAGAAAGAAATTATTCAACAACAGAGAGGGAAGCCTTAGCCATAGTCTGGGCTGTGGAACGTTTTCGTTCTTATATTGATGGTCATAAGGTTGTCGTAGGTACCGACCACCAGCCGTTTGAAGTGGCTAATGACTGTAAAATCACCATCAGGCAGATTGGTAAGATGGGCACTGAAATTACAAGCATTTGATTTGCATTATGAGTATACACCAGGGAAGGTAAATATAATAGCAGATACCCTGAGCCGTCCCAACTGCGATGAGAACTCCGCAGAAGCATGTGGGATATGTTCAGTAACGATTGACTTACCTGCGAAGAGTCCCTCCGAGTTAAGATCAGGTCAGCTTGCAGACCCTGAACTTGCTAAGATAATTAAGAATCTGGAAAGTGAAGAGGAAATTGATGTTCATCGTTGGACGGGAAGAGGTTATATTATGGAGCAAGGAGTGCTCTATCGCTATAATCCGGATGCGGATACAGAAGAACCGCAATTAGTTATACCTGTGGATCAAAGAGAAGAAGTATTAAAAGAATGCCATGACTCTCCTCTGGCAGGTCACCAAGGGATCGAGAGGACATATCAAAGAGTTGCTCAAAAGTTTTATTTTCCAGGGATGCGTCGTGCCATTGTCGAGTATGTCAGAACGTGTACATCGTGTCAGCGCTACAAGGCTGCCAACGACAAGCCACCAGGGTTGTTGCAGACGCCGATCCTGAATCAGAGAAATGAGGTTATTGCTATAGATTTATTCGGACCCTTACCTCCAGGTGATAAGGATGAAAAATGGATTTTATTGGTCGAGGACACCGCAACTAGATGGGTCGAGTTATATCCGCTTCGAGAAGCGACAGCTGAGGCGTGCGCGCGTACACTCATAGAGGAATATTTTCTACGTTTTGGTCTACCGCGTCGCATTATTTCAGATAATGGTGTACAATTTATTTCAGCTGTAATGCAACAGTGTATGTTCGTGTTAGATGTGAAGCAAGAATTGTTACCGCTGTATCATCCTGAGGGGAACCCTGCGGAAAGAAAGAATAGAGATTTAAAAGTACAGTTATCACAATTAGTAGGTAATAAACATAATTCTTGGCCTATATACTTACCGTCTATACGTTTTTCGTTAAATTCTGCACGCTGTCAAACTACAGGAGTTTCGCCAGCGTACTTGATGTTTGCCAGAGAGCTGAGATCGCCTTTAGAAGTAAGAAATGATCCTCGTTTGGTTTTGGAGAAAGAAAATTTCGTTCCACAGATAACACCATACCTAAAACGTTTTCTCAATACGCTAGCTGCAGTTCGCGAGAAGGTCGAAAGTCAGCAGGATAAAAGAAAGGACTATGGTGATCAGTCACGTCGCGTAGGACAAAGTTTTGTTGCAGGTGACTTGGTATTATTGAATTCGCATGTACTTAGCAACAAAGGAAAGGACCTGACATCGAAGTTCGTACCAAAAAGAGATGGACCATACGTGGTTACTAAAAAGGTAAGCCCTACAACTTATATCATAGCACCCGCACAGGACTCCAGTAGGTACTTAGGGAAGTATCACATTAAACAGTTAACACCTTACCTGGGTCGCGATACGACCCTACCTCAACCTGTAGTTCCGGTGCGGAAACGTGGCCGTCCCCGTCGTAACTTAAATGAGAATAAATGTAATAATGTGTCAGATAGGGAGGAATGTATGTACTCGCCTAATCTTTATGTAACCGATGTAAATTACAATTCAAATGTGGATTTAAATGATAAATGCAATAATGTGTCTGATAGGGAGGAATGTATGTACTCGCCTAATCTTTATGTAACGAATAGAAATTACAATTCTAATGTGGATTCAAATAATGAATGTCATAATGTGTCTAACCAAAGTAGTGTTTCTGTAAATGTATGTAACAATGATAATGTATGGCCAGCGAATGAGCGAGGACGCTTTCATCCTCTGGAGGGGAGTATATAGCGAGACAGCGCCCTCTATCGCGCCCTAAGCGCAATGCATTGCTGCCGGTTAGGTACCGCTAGCACTTATTTTCTGTTATGTTAGTTCCGTAAACGCCCGCAGGCCAATACTGGTTTGATTGGTACGGGAGTTCCTCTCCCCCCACACCTACCTCACTCTCTCGCTAACCAACCGCGTCCATGTTAAGTTGTTGCTCCGATATAAATAATTATTATCTTGTGTTAATTTGAGACAATATACGAAAATATATCTCCATAAAGTGTTTTGGCTACCTACCAACCAACCCTCACAGTACTAACACTACCCACTCCCAAAGTAGCTACGCTATAACCTTGCAATTAAATTTTGCCCAACACTGCCCCTTATGATGCCAATACGGAGTTCCACTTAAATGTTTGCCAAGCACGGGAATATTTTGGTATTGGGTGTTTGGCACGTTTGCTGTTTGCTAAGCGTGTGACAGTGTTATAACAAATGCTGGGCTTTCAATTCGGTGTGATAGGGTGCCGCCACTGCCGCCACCTCGGATCTGTTTATGCACCGCGCGCGTTTGTTCTAGCACTTTTGATGCGTCGCTTTGATCGTACCGTATTCGATATATCGCTGAAAGATGGTTTATAATGCATAAAAAGGGATGGGGGTAGTTATATAAAGTATAATTATGCAAACTCGAACAGCTGACTGAATTGCAATTTTTTAAAAGGTCAATGACATTAAGGTAGTAAATTTTCCAAAAGATAATTCGATCGGATAGTGACCGAGGATATCGAAGGCTCGATCCGGGGAAAGAGGGATTATTGAGTGACCATGGACGGTAGCAATCACAGACTAGATACCTAGTAGGTAGATACTAAGGTTGTAATCGCTTACCATAAGGTGATTCGTCTTCTCATCACCTATCGCTTAAAAAAGTTGGCGTTTTATTTTTTTTGTTATCTAATCGAAGCATCTGTTTTATTTAACTAATGAAACCGTTGCGGTATTAAAATAGCAACGTTATTTTAGTAGTTATATAACGGTATTGAAAAGTTGCACCTAAATAACGAAAATGAAAACGCATTTAATTCTATAGTCTATCCCTTTTGTTGGCAGCTGTCTACTGTCAGTCAGTCAATGTCATGAATGTCAATTGATAACACGTCAACTTTGTTTCGTCATTTTGATACAAAAACTGCATGTTTTAATGAAAATCTCGTAGAAAATAACATACAAACATTCCAAAAATGGTCCACACCAACACTATGGATGGCGCATTATTTGTAAGTAACATTTTATTGCCTATTGTAATCGCATTGTTGCATTGTAATACCAAGCGAAATTGTTTGGTTACAAGCATCCGTGAAACATCGTTTCCCCTCACAATATAGACTAGTAGTCGGAAAAGAGCTCAATCTATTTTCCTAGTTAAAAGATTAACGTTTGTAAAGGCGTTCAGAAGATATCCTATATGGTTCTATATGGTGCAATGAAAAGCCGAATCTGTGCTTTACTTTTCAACATTATCACTTAGACTCTTAGATAATGTGTGCATATACTTGCAAATGTGCAAATAGTGACAACATGCAAAGCTGTAGACCGTATTTCGGTTCGGTTTCGGACCGTATTTAAAAAATTACCTACTAGACTCGTGTGCGTTTGTTTTCATACCGTTCCTAATTAATAAAGAAAGTTACTTTTAAAGCAAACTCATTTACCATTATCCAGAATATGCATGCTAAACATTACTATATGGCTGTAAAAGTATAATAAGCCACTGCAATCTAAATTCTAAACCATTAAAATTTTATAAATCAAAGATTTTCTAATAAAAAATACATTTTACTTGGTTGATGAGTCTCGGTTGACGGTGTGTAAAAGCCGGTCCATAAAGTATTCCGTAGTGAATGATCTTATTCTTATATTGTTTTTACTGTGAAATTGAGAAATCTTGCTTAATTTAATTTAAATGACATATTATACATACATTCATATAATACTGGCTCCTGGATAAATGC
>JADPWL010002650.1:0-16179 GCA_019059595.1 Marasmia exigua | reverse complement strand
ACAATCAGTGCGTATGGGACGCCTATCAACGAATGCTCACGAAGTATGACGTACTTAGAGAGTTTTCAGATTTAACGATACGATATCGGTGTTGGTATCAATCAAGAGCCAAATTCTCGTGCTTGTGATATTTTGAGAACATGGCGGATATCACCCGAAAACCATACAAAAAACCTATGTTTTATATATATATGTTTTAGTGATATTGGCTGACCGGATGGCGCAGTTGGTAGTGACCCTGCCTCTTACGCCAAAGGTCGTGGGTTCGATCCCCACCCTGGACAAACATTCGTGCGATGAACACTTGTGTTTGTTCAGTGTCTGGGTGTAATATATGTATTTAAGTATATATTTGTGTTCCTCTGTTGCCCGATATCTGTAACACAAGAGCTTAAGCTACTTAGTACGGAATCAGGTCAACCTATGAGATGTTGTGAGAATTATTATTATTAATGCCTTTCTGAATGGCCAAACTTACTAACTTACTAACGTTGGCCCAGGAATACGCTAGCTCTCCTGTCACCTGTAGGGTCAACTAGCCTCTGGGCTAGTTCACGGTACAGATAGATATATAAAACATTTATTCGCATTTAAGTAACGTATAACGTATGAGATGTTGTTAGAATTAAATGTCGTAGAAAAATAAATGTCACTGGCATGTCATTGGCATGTCATGTCACATGTCATAAAAGACATTTATTTTCATACGACATATGATATATGTCGTAAAACATAGTTTGTTTTGTATGGTTTTTAGGTGATATCCGCCATGTTTTCAAAATATCACGAGCACGAGAATTGGGCTCCAGGTATATTTTTTTATGACACCGCTTCACAGTGGAAAACATTACAACACGGATTAAGAAATTTGGCAGTTCCTATTTCTGCCGCACAATCAAGATATGGAACTCGTTGCCGGCGCATGTATTTCCTCCTTCCTACAATATGGATTCCTTCAAACCAACGGAGGTAATACCTTGACATCGCTTCCGTTGTAATTGCAACTTGGGCTCTTCTCTTGCTTACCATCAGGCTGAGAAGAGCCAACATATTGTGCCTCTATAAAAAAAATCTAGAGGCAACCAACGAAGAAAGTCAACTGATTGTAATTACAGTCACGAATGAACATCTGCGAGATCAGAGAAGTTGCTGATGCATTCCAGCCTTTTAGAAAGGGGTACGCTCTTCTTTTGAAGGTCCTTCAGTCGTCTACGTCGTAGCCGTTGTCGGAATATACTGCTGCAGGGAAACCTTTCCACAAAACACAGGTGCGACGTTCACCAAGATGATGAGGATGGAATGTCAATCGCTTGCATGTGGTTCGCATTTGTCTCTGATACCGAGCTGATAGCCGACCGTGAGAGAGCCGCGCTTCGGCATGAATGGGCCGGCAGACCGGAGAGATTCCACGGCCCCACTGAAAACAGGCGTAAAACGGCACTGTCCTGTGTTTCGCTGCGTGAGTGAGGGTTCCGGAGACCCAATCCGGTGGAAAGGTGGGTTTAATGGTTGGCAGCGCACTTGAGACTCCACTGGTGTCGCGGATGTCCATGGGCGGTGCCAATCGCTTACCATCAGGTGGTCGTCTACTCGTCGGCCACCTATGAAATAAAAAAATAAATGAAAACCATGAGCCGTCTGACCATATTATTTATTGCAAGTGTACTTATACATAGATAGGTGTATCTATATTATTTCTGTGTGCTAGAATCTATCAAGCTAATGAGCAAACCAAAACGATTCAGTCAGAAGCTATGTAAAATGTGGCTGGCCGTACATGGTGGCTGTCGTCGTCTGACACCAAAATCGGATCATATAATCTGAAGACCCTCTTATGGTGTGTGTGTGAAGCCAAGGCGGCATCACGGATTGGTGCTGGTTGCCACATGAAAAGTTGTTACATTGTTAATTTCACGGGAAAGCCCTTTCGACCAGTGTACCCATTTTTTTAAATGTGATAGGTGGCAGACGGATCACCTGATGGTAAGCGATTGCCGCCGCCCATGGACACCCTTTGCCATGCCAACCTTTAATAATAATTAATAATTTATTTTATTTATTCAAGTAACATGACTCATTCGTTAGTTATAAAGGGCTTATCCTATATTAGTAGTACATGGTTGTAAAAATTAAATTCATTAAGTTTTATGCACAACTCCCGCAGACATTGTGCAGCAGTAATTTATATAGCGGCAGTCCAGCCTGCCCGCTATCATAGTCAGGATGATGTTGTTTAACCCCCCTCTTTCCCCCGGATTGGGCCTCGGCACCTTCACTCATGCAGGGAAACATAGAACAGTGCTGCTTCATGTCGGTTTTCTGTGAGGCCGTGGTATCACTCCGGCCGGGCCGGCCCATTCATGCCGAAGCGTGGTGCTCCCACGTAGAGTAATGATTGCATCGATCAGCTGATATAGGAGAGTGGTGTTTTTCTTTGAGATTTAGATCCTACGTTTCTTGGTATGATGGTTTTCACTAACATAATGCCCTTGAGAAATGTCTAGGATATTCAAATTCAGGATGTTACCAACCACAGACATAATTTATGATAGTCAGGTCTAAGATTGGGTCACGAAATTTTCTCTGTAGTGTGGGAGTAGCATTCGCGATTCAGTAGTGTGACTACTTCAACAACAGTAAGTCGTGCATACTTAGTTACCACAGATGCGGTTAGTTATAGCCGACACACAGAATACCTTATATTACTAACTGCCTCACTCAGAGACGTCAAATTAACTTTAATTGGTACTTAAGAAAAAATATTGACACTTATTTCAATACGCATTAAGACTTTCCATAATCAAGTAAGTGAACATTTAGCTTAATTGACGTCTCTGAGTGCGGCAGTAAATCATGGAAAGTCTTTATGCATATTAAAATAAGTGTCAATTTCTAGTAATAATTAAAGTTAATTTGACGTCTCTGTGTGCAATCTCGAAAGGTTGTTTTTTATCTTATCTTTATCTTTATCGTTGCAGCAACGTGCTATCCGTATTGTTAGAGATCATGAGGTGACTAAGTCCCTAGAACCTCTTCAGCTACGTAGAGACATTGCCAGTCTAAGTGTTATTTACCGCCTCTAAAATGGGGAATGCTCTGATGAGTTACTTCAACTTATCCCATCCTCCCCTTTCCACTTTCGAACAACACGTGCTGGACAGCGTTGCCATCCACATACCATCCAGACAATGGCGGCGTGCACCAAGAGGTTCGGCTCCTCGTTCCGGCCCCGAGCCATCAAGACATGGAATGCCCTCCCAGCTCATGTGTTTCCTCCTTCATACAATCCGTGGTCTTATAGGCGGGGCGTGACGGGGCATCTCAGCAGGCCATCAGGGTGAGGATGGCAGACTCAATGGATACTTTGTTAGTTGTTTTGTGTCTGTCGACCTCATATTTGGATTTCACGGCCATTTACCATCAGGTGGAATGAGGTCATCCTGATTGGCCTTTCTATAAAAAAAAATTAGACTCATCATCAACCCATTTAAGTCCCCACTGCTGGGGCACGGGCCTCCCTCAATCACATGAGGGGTAATTGCCATACTCACCACGCTTGGCAGACGGGTTGGCGAGGGTTTTGATGTAAATGCAGAGTTTTCCTTCTCTGGGTGCTGATGATCATGCCAGCAGCTTTACCTTAGTCGCCTTTTACGACACCTCGGTAAGAGTGAGCCTATTCTACTCTGCCGGGACCACACGGCAAGTATATAAGCAGACTATTTTCCTCCTTGTTTGCGTAGATGACACTTCCACGTAACATGTACACAGTAAACAATTTGCTGTGTAATTGAGACATCGATACAATACCTGAATGTCTCGAACATTTTTCTCAGAACTATATAATACCTGCCAATATTGAGATGCTAACGATTCTGCACATGCACTGATAATTCACTTGGCTAGTTCCCCCAAGGACTGGAGGAGTTGTGAAGGTCAGACAGTGATCTGATAAATGTAATTATCAGATTCCTATGGTCCTAGCTTGGTATGCATGGAAGCGGGATAAACGCCAGCAGAACGAAGATTCAATACCCACATGACCTCACAGAAAACCGGCCTAAAGCAGCGTCTGTGCT
Source organism: Marasmia exigua (assembly GCA_019059595.1). Lineage (NCBI taxonomy): Eukaryota > Metazoa > Arthropoda > Insecta > Lepidoptera > Crambidae > Marasmia > Marasmia exigua. Next base: position 12,100 of record JADPWL010002650.1, on the reverse strand, counting down.
GTGTTTCGTTGTGTGAGTAGGTGTACCGGAGGTCCAATCTGTGGACCTTTTTTTTTTTTTTTTTTTTTCACCCTGGGAAAATGCCTTACGCATACCCGCCCACTGGGGGAGCGGACGGGTTATGTCGGACTCACCTCTGGCGAGGGCTTCTCCTAACGAGAAGCCGGCCAGAGGCATACCGACTAAAAACCCAGGGGTGCTCCCGTCTTCGCCAGAGTGGGGAGGGGACATGAGAATCTGACTAAGAAGTCTCCCTTCATGTCCCTCCCCTGGCGTGAGCCCGCTTACGTCGCGGGCCCGACACTACTCCCCCCGGGTGGAGTGGGGGGAGTGATAGGGACAGCCGGGAGCACCGAGCCGTCCCTACCAGGCTGCAGAGGAGGCCTGTGCAATGTCGACGCCGGTGCCCCCGCACCGGCCGTCGACTGGTCTCTTCTGCGGAGAGGAGGGAGACGCGCAGCTGTTCGGCGTCTCCTCCCCCTCCTTGCTCTTCGCTGCGCATCTGCGCGCGGGTCCTCCTCACGGAGGCGCTCTGCAGCCTCCTTCTGCGACATCACGTCCTCGCAGAAGGAGGCAAAGGCCGTAAATGCCTGCTCCGACGCTAGCAGCGTGCGAATCACGGCAGGGAGCGCCAGATCGCTCCCAACCACGCGCACCAGAGCTTCCCGTTGTGGGTCCCAGCTTGGACATTCAGCGAGCGTGTGCTGCGCCGTGTCCTCCGGGGCCCCACAGTGGTGGCACACCGGGGTTGCCTCTCGCTGGATTAGGTGCAGGTACGAGCCGAAACAGCCGTGGCCCGTGAGCACCTGCACCATCCTGTACGAGAGGAAACCGTGCTCCCTCTTGAGCCAGTCGTCGAGGACTGGGGCGATGGCCTCTATTACTCGACGACCAGCCTCCACCGTCTCTAGGGACTCGGCCCAATGCACAGCCAAGTCCTGCTGAGCCTCTTTCCTTCTGGCCTCACGCTCGGTGGGACAGAAGGGTTCGCCGCGCGCTCTTTTGTCTGCCGTCCACTTATAGACGGCAGCCAAAACCTCGGCCTCCTCCTCCCATGGGGGAGTACCCGCCAATACGCAGGCCGCCGAGAAACCCACCGTGCGGTAGGCTCTGGCGACCCGCTGAGCGATGGCCCTCTGGGGCGCACGCAGGAGAGAGACGTTCTCTCTCCTGCTCAGACTCTCTGCCCATATGGGCGCGCCGTACAGCGCCATTGAGCGCAAAATGCCGGCGACTCTACGCCGGCATTTTGCGCTCAATGGCGCTGTACGGCGCCATTGCCGGCGTAGAGTCGCCGGCATTTGGCGCTCGGGCCGCCCAGATTGGGCAATAGCCAGCCGAAAGTGTCGGCGGCCTTTAGGAGGCGCGGCAACATCCCCCGGAAGTGGGGGCCAAAATGCCACCGCGCATCCAATATTAGCCCGAGATACTTCATCTCGGGCTTTACAGCTATTTGGCATCCCCCAACTGTGATGAAGGCGTTGGGGGGGAATCGACTGCGCGGAGGCGGGAAATAAATCGCCTCCGTCTTTTGTACAGCAACCTGCAGACCAAGGAGCTTGATGCGCTTGACCATCAAGTCTCCCCCAACAGACGCTAAAATGGCCGCCCTTTCGAAGTTTTTCCCCCGGGCTGTAATAAGAGTGTCGTCAGCATAGCATACGACACTCATGCCCGGGAGAAGGTGCCCTCGCAGCACCCAGTCATATCCGACGTTCCACAAAAGCGGTCCAAGGACTGACCCCTGTGGAACGCCGGACTCGACCGTATGGCACTTCAGCTCGCCATCTTTATTAACGTAGAGTACCTTGCGTTCCTCCAGGTAACTCCTGAGGAGCTCCTGGAGATACATCGGCACTCTGAAGTGCCGGAGCGCCTCCAATACGACCGAGTGCGGGAGGGAGTTGAATGCATTTTTGATGTCGAATGACACCGCAATCACTCCCTCCTTCGCAATAGCCGCCTCGTCTGTAATGCGCCGAAGGCTCGACAAGGCGTCAATAGTTGAGCGCCCTGCCCGAAACCCATATTGCGCCTCACTGAGATCGCCGACCTCTGCCAAGTGCTCGACGAGACGGGAAGACACCACTCTCTCAAACGTCTTCCCAATCTCATCGAGCAATATTATGGGCCTGTATGCCGATGGACTGTCGGCCGGCCTCCCGTCTTTTTTTTTGAGGAGGCACAATTGCCCCCTCTTCCATAGCCGGGGGAACCTCCTGACCGCGAAACAGCGATCAAAGAGGCCCCGGAAACGTGGCTCCATCTCATTGATGGCCAACGCCAAAACTTTAGCCGGGACTCCATCAGGGCCCGGCGCCGTCTTTTTGGAGCGGAGAACAATCTCCGCCGAACCAAACTCCTCGGATGAGATGGGAGCGGGGTCCTCACCGGATGCTGCGGGAACCCACGGAGGCGGAGCCATCGACGGGGGGGAGAAATCTGGGTCTCGCGCAGGAAATAGACCGCGGACAATATCTCCTAAGAGGCCTGGCTGGAGGGTCTCTGTGAGGGGAGGACCAATGGGGCGCAGTTGGTTGCGCGCCGCCTTATATGGCCTCCCCCATGGATCACGATCCAGGCTCTCCAGCATTTCTTGCCTGGCCCTGTCTTTGGCTGCCCCAATCGCAGCCTTCGTGGCCCGCCTGGCCTCCCTAAGGGCTTCATAAAGGCGGGCCTCGTTCTCGAGGTCCCGTCTCCGCCGGCGTCTACTATTCGTATACGCCCTCCGGGCAGCAAAGCAGGCTGCCCGGAGACCCGCGATCTCCTCCGTCCACCAATATATGGCATGACGGGGATCGGGGCGGCGGGACCGAGGCATGCTGAAGTCGCATACCTCGGTCAGAGAGTCCCGCATTTGGGAGGCGGCTACGTCTACGTCCTCATCCAGGGCTGGACACAGCCAGTCCTGGAGGAAGGCCCCTTCCTTGGCCAGGTCCTTGTCCAGCTTAGAGAGCGCCCACCGATTAAACGGGGACGCTCGCTGGACAGCCCTCTGCAGGCCTGGCAGGCCATTGACCCGCACATTGTACCTTAAATACCGGTGGTCCGACAAGGATTCCGTCGGATCCACCCGCCAGTCCTCTATGCGGGACGCGAGAGCTGCAGTGGCGAAGGACACATCGACAACTGAGCCTCCGTGCTGCCGGACACATGTGTGGGTCGTGCCTCTGTTAAGAAGACACAACCCACGGGAGATGGTCCACTGCTGAAGCAGACGACCCCGAACGTCGGTGGTAGGGTTACCCCATGCCACCGATTTGGCATTCAAGTCGCCTGCCAGCAGAACCTGCCTCGGCGCCAACCGGCCCAAAACCGAGCTCAGGGAGTTGAGGAAGATCTCAAACTCCCTGAGGGGGCGACTTGGGGAAAAGTACACCCCGACGACAGCGATCGACCCCCAGGCCACCGCAACAAAACCAGGTCCCCTCTCTAAAAGCGAGAGGGGAGATGCGTCCGAAAAGGATCTGGAAAACACCGCTACTACGTCGTTGGTATCACTGAACCAGGTGCGCTGGACGTAGTAGGGCTCTGCCACGACACTCAAATCAACCTGCCATTCAGCCAGGACCTGCATCCACAGGTCCTGAGCTGAACGGCAGTGGTTAATGTTACCCTGCAGTATAGTGCGATGTCTGACTGGGTCCATCATTCAGACATCGCACCATCTTTTGCCGCTGGAGTAGCAGCAGCCACAGCAGTTGTAGCCCCAGGTGGGGTCGGCCGCTTTCCCTTTTTTGGGGGGGGATTGCAGTTTTTCCCCCCCATACTGTGTTCCGCCGGCTTTCCGGCCTCTGCACAGACCGGGCAGTGTGCCTTCTTAGCAGTGCATGTAGCAGCCTTATGGCCCTCTTTGCCACAGCGGAAGCACAACTCCCTTCGGCTGTTGGCAGACGGGCAGCATGCACTTGTGTGCCCCGTGCAGTAGCAGCGGAAGCATCTGAACGGGCGGTCCTCAAGCGCCCGAACAGACACCGCGCTCCACCCGATAAGTAGGCGGCCTCCGCTCAAAATGGCCTTCGCTGCGGTGACAGGACACTCTAAGCGGAGTGAGCCCACACCACCACGGCCTGGCCGGATACTGCCAGACTTGATGGCCTCCTGGGAGCATCCTCCGACGGAGGCCACCTTGGCAACAACCTCCTCCCTGGAGATAGAGTCGTCCAGGTCGCTGACAAGTAAGGTGGTAGTCTTGACAGGACGCACCACCTTAGCGACACTGGAGATCGCCTCCCTTATTTTTCCCGCAAACAGGTCCGCTCGCTCCGCGCTTGCAGCCCCCGGGAATTCAAAGAGCCGAGCCCCAGTCAGGGTCTGCCGGCACTTTGCCTTGGCCGCGTCAAGGGTGGCCTCGTCCATTCCGGCCCGTGCTCTCTTTAGCACGGTGTCATAGGTTTCCCCCTTCTCCTCGGCTTCTTTGGTCAGGGTGACCACCACCACTGCCGTTTTGGGGGAAACCAACTTCTTCTTGGGTGCAGCTTTCTTGGTCGGCTTGCCTGCCTCTGCCTTACCCTTCTTTTGGGCCGAGGGAGTAGGCTTGGAGGTTGCCGCGGCTGCCTTTTTAGCCTTACTTTTGGCCTTTCTCCCCACGACTTTATTCCATCCATCATTGGCTGGAGTCGTCGAGGGGAGAAGCACATCCTCCTCCATAGGCTTCAGTGCTGCTGGTGCTGTCGCCGGAGCCGACGCAGGTGAGTCAGCGTCGAGGACCTCAGACAGGGAAGCCTCACGCTTCCTCGTTTTCTTGCCGACCCCTTTACCCTTGTTTTTGGGTGGCTGGGGAGGCAGGGCGGATTCGGGCGCTGGCGAGGATTCAGCTGCCCTCTGCCTATCCGCAGCCAGAGGAGGGCGGACTCGAACCTTTGGTAGGAGCCGATCCTCAATGCCCTCAAACAAGGCCCTAACAAAAAACTTAAACTCCGCCATCTTCTTGTTAAGCATGTCCTCAACACGCACATCAATTTGTGCAAGGACGTCAGATGCAACGAGCGGAGGTGAAGCGGACGCTCCACGCGTCTTGGTAGACACAGGCGGTGCGACTGAGACAGCCTGACCAGCGCGCACGATGCGCAACTCCTCACGCACCGCCGACTCCAATCTGTGGACCTAACATAACCGAACCTAACAACCTCGGGTTTAAAGGTTGGCGGCACACTTGTAACTCCACTGGTGTTGCCATGTCCATGGGCAATAGCGGTTACTCACTATCAGGTGATCCGTCTGCTCGTCTGCCATCTATCTCATAAAAAACACTATAGTTCCTATAGCTTACGATCCGATTTATCATATTTTATCATTTTTCCACGGTGATGTGATATCCGTGAGACAATAATAAGATCGTCTAAGTATAATGTACCCACTGTTATTTGATATTTCACAGCTTCCGTGACTTGGTTTTAGGGCAAAAAATAAATAATTCACCTTTTGTGAGACACATTTTTACACAATATTATGTTTCTATTCAAACATAAATTTCGTTATGAGTACCTATTTTTTACAAACGCCAAGAAAAGGCTAGCATTTTGTGCAGTAACAAAACATCGCAATTAAGTCATCACTACTTATAAAAAAAAACTAGGCAAGAGCGAGTAATACTCGCCCATAAAGGGTTCCGTAGCAGCAAGTAAGATATATATCTCACCATCAACATTTCAGCCAATAGACCACTGCTGGATATAGGCCTCCCCCAATGTTTTCCACACAGATCGGTCCTGTGCCGCCCGCATCCAATGGATTCCCGCGATCTTCACCAGATCGTCGGTCCACCTTGTGGGGGGAGTGCCACGGCTGCGACTTCCTATACGTGGCCTCCATTCGAGGACCTTTCCGCCCCAACGGCCGTCTGTTCTCCTTGCTATGTGCCCTGCCCATTGCCACTTGAGGCATGCAATCCTTTGGGCTATGTCTGTGACCTTAGTTCTCCTGCGGATCTTATCATTTCTGATACGATCACGCAGGGAGACTCCGAGCATAGCCCTCACCTTTGCTCTCTGGGTGACTTTGAGCCTCTTTAATCGGCACATTGTAAGCGGCCACGTTTCGGTTCCGCATGTCATCACTGGCAACACACACGCATTGAAGAGTCTGTCTTGAGACACTGCCGTAGATGGGCCGAAAATCGGCCGATCTTGCTAGATCTAGTTCAAACCAATTTTCGTTGTTAGTTTTCATGGTAATGTATATCATATATTTTTTTTTAGTTTTCTTTTTCTTTTACTTTAGAAGTTAGAGAATACGATTACGATTTTTGTGAATAAATCGTAATGCAGATTAAATTGCAGACGACGAAACGTAGGAAGCGTACAGTAAAACATGTTTTAAGTAAGTTCTTTATTCATCATCTTTGCGCAGTGCATTCAAGTGCGCAGCCAACCTTTAAACCCCCCCTTCTCCCGGATCGGCACCTGATAATATTATTTGCAACTCTGCTCAGGACAGGATGTTCGCACTGCTATTTACCCATGGACGTAATGCCTGTACGTGTCACCCGAGACAAGATTAACTTACAAAGTCAAACATTATGTAATTTTTTGCTCACAAAAATTGTGTCAAAAAACAAACGAATTTATAAAACCCATATCATTTTCCACTGTTCTGCACCAAACGGTGCCATTTTAATCTCATATGAATTCCGTTGTTTTTGTCATCCCGAGCACCCAAGCGAGTGGGCATCAATACGAGCAAACCGCGCATACAGGGTGATGGAAAATTGCCTCCGTTTCAGATTAACCGCGTAACGAAATATCTATTCCCACGTCACGGGCCGCACAGCTGACGTTTGTTACAATGGGTCCAAAAATAAAAAGCCCCGGATTGAATTCCTAATAGAGACGCCAGTCAGGCGCCAGATTGGATGAAATTCCTCGCATATTTTTAACGCCGCGAAATGGTTTGCGGCCGTTAATAGCTTTTTATATTTGTTTTGTCTAAGATTTATACGTAGGAATATTGTTTTGTGTCAGCGAATTCTGTTTCCATGATTGATGTAAGCTAAATTGTAAGGGTATTTTTTCTAATAAGCAACTGTAAGGTAAAAATGCGATGAAATCTGTCAAAAAATAATTATTCCGGCAAAACGAACGAGCACATCCTGAATCTAAGTTTCCAAGAGGAAGTAGAGGAATGCTACCATTTCTGAAACGATTTTTTTACTTTTTTGTTTATTTTATTGCATCAGCTGACATGATTGCTACAAACTTTACTGACCAACAACTTTCGCTCGACAATAATTATCGATATTTGCACAAAAACTTGGGTTCTCCATACCAATAAGTCTAAATTTATAATGGTTTGAAAATATTTTACCTAACTATAAATTTTATTTAAATTAATATACAGTTAGCAGAGTTGTAACTATATTATTATGTAGGCGTTGTAAGTACAATACCTACATTTGTTGTGAACCAACTAATTATGTAATCTATAGATGCTATAATGAGTATTGAGTATTGGATGCGATAGAGGTCAGGTTAACCTAAAGTCCACAAAAAAATGCTATTGGAATCTTATCGAATATCAGACAACAGACAGACCGAATATTAAAGGTTTTTGTAATTTCAGCAAATATCAGAATCGATATTACTAAGTTCTTTAGGTACGCGTCTCTCTCGTTTTGGTACTCGACAGTTTATTTGGATTTTTCAGTTTGTGTGTAAGATTATCCAATTCTTTTTTGTTGGTAATAACTTCACCAACATCGCTTATGTTTGATAAATCCATATTTTAATGATCCAGGAATTTCATTTCTAAACTGTCCGTATCAAAACGAGGGAATGAATCGCTTGGTGCAGATAAAAAGTAAATCGACAACGTGAGGATATAATCCCTCACCGCACCTTGTTGTCCTTTGATGGAATCGGCTGCGGGGATTCGATTATGTAGGAAATGTATCTGGTTAACGACAGTGAAACTTGCCACTCGTCTGCGTTGGACGTCGTGGATTTGATTTCCAGACCGAAAAAACATTTATGTGATGAACCTTGTGATACAGGCTCCAAGGCTGGGTAACTTGCAAGTGTTTCCATCGCCTTATTTTCCGCTTGCCAAATCTCCGTGTCTGTGTGTGACCGACGTCACGAATACAAAATTTCAACCGCCGGAGTATGTCATAAAACTCGTATCAACCCTCCGCCGCAACTTCGGACAAAGCCGCGCGATAAACATGTGGGTCTCCAGGACCGAACTACTATGTATAACCCCCCTGCACACTATTTCACTGGATATTTTTGCTGTGACAGTGTTTTATATGTGACATTTTTTATTCTCAGATTAGGTACATAAATCTTCACATTAGGTTACAACAATAATATGTATTTCCTCAACTGATATTAAACCCAACGTGTGCAGTCAACTGAAGAAATTGGACAGATTTATATATTACATTGATGTGACTGTCCGAACTTTTGCCTGATGGCGCATTTGAAAGTAACCCCTCCTTATACGCCAAAACGTGACGTACCTTAAACGTGATCGTATCAGAAATGATGAGATCCGCAGGAGAACTAAGGTCACAGACATAGCCCAAAGGATTGCATGCCTCAAGTGGCAATGGGCAGGGCACATAGCAAGGAGAACAGACGGCCGTTGGGGCGGAAAGGTCCTCGATTGGAGGCCACGTACAGGAAGTCGCAGCTGTGGCAGGCCTCCTACAAGGTGGACCGACGATCTGGTGAAGATCGCGGCAATCCATTGGATGCGGGTGGGCACAGGACCGATCTGTGTGGAGAATATTGGGGGAGGCCTATGTCCAGCAGTGGACGACTATTGGCTGAAATGATGATGATGATACGCCAAAAGGTACTCTTCGAAAACATTCGTGTTAAGAAGACTTAATGTGTTTATTCATTTTTATTAGTTCACTGATGCATTGAAAAGGTTGATTTGTAATGTGCCTCTGCCCCAAAAATATATATATCATCACCCTCCTGCCCTTTTCCCAGGTTATCTGGGGTCGGCGCAGTATGTTTTCCTTTTCCATACGTCCCTGTCATTCGTCATCGAATCATCCACCCCTGTTCCCATCATGTCATTCTTCACACAATCCATCCCTCTCTTCATCCACCCACTTACATTTAAACTCATCATTTTTTTGGTTACATATGTATATTGTTACATTATTACGTACAAAAGTAATTGAAGCAGCGCCTGCGCTGTTGCGCCGTGTGAGTGAGGTTACCGGAGGCCCAATGGGGGGAAGGGGAAAAGGTTAGCAGCGCACTTGTGACTCCAGTAGTGTTGCGGGTGTCCATGGGCGGCGGAATTGCTTACCATCAGGTGATCCGTCTGCTCGTCTGCCACCTCTCATATAAAAAAAAATCTGATTAAATAGACTATGAGTTTCAATGTAGTGTGAACTGAAAATAAATTCTAAATTATAATCGTGAACTGGAATTTATTAGTAACATTTCGGTAATTTTAACCCCTCATACTAGTTAAGGGTTAAAAATTAATGTTCCCTGAATTAATTTCAAAGCCATCCAAATGTGTCGCTTTAGAGCCCGGGGTACGCTTAGACCATGATTCAGGATTTGGAGAGTCTTGCAATTACAATAAAACGACTGCCGTCTGACGTCAAAAACTATACGAAACGTGCAGATTTGTTCACGATTTCCCTCACTGCCGAGCTAATGGTAAAAATATGCATATAGATTTGTAAAATTCAGAGGGACATGCTCAGGTTATATTCAAATATGCGCATGTAGGTATGTCCTTGTTCAATAACCTAATCACTTTCTATAAAACTAAAAGTTGCTAGCGTGCAACATTTCAGAACAAAGGCCAAGAGGCAGTCGCTTCAGACAGTTGCAATTTGTTCAGCTGAGTCATAATGGCATTTCGCTCGGCCTACAACTATTGACAGTTTCTTGGCAAGCGTAGATTTAATTACGGGCCACTTTTTACAGACCACCACAGGCGCGATCTGGCGGCCAAACTTCGCGATACATACGGCAAGAAGATGTGTAACAGCTCGTCAATATCTTGTGTCATTGCCAGTTGCGTGCTTTGTTTCGAAGCCCGAGGTGCGAGGACCATGATCCAGGATTTGGGGAGTTTGGTAATCACAATAAAGTTACTACAACTGACCTTTGCAATTCTCAAAGGATACGATCTGCAAGAAATAATGTCCTTCAAACCGACATTTCGGTCATGGCGCCCAATCTCAGCGATCAGCCATCGACGTAGGACATACTATGGTGAACCAGTGTTTGCGCAGACACAAGTGCTATCTATTTCCTTACTTCTTTTCCCTTCTTATTTTCGTTTTTATGTTACTATTCCGTTTTTATGTTACTTGGAGACTTTTATTAATATTGTTTTTTCTTTGATTCTATTGTAACTATGTTCTTTGTTTTGTCTTTCTTCCTTTTATATGTATGTGTGCACGTACGTCGCCCAAGGCTCCGCCTGAAAACCAGCGCTGCAGCGGCTTCGGCCACTGTAGCAAATGCTGAGGTTGGGCCTTGTTGGCTGCAGAATTTGTTCTATTTATGTATTTATGTCACCTGGATATAAATTTGTATTCTGTGGCTAATAAAGAAATCTTTTTCTTTATCTTATTATATTCCGATATAACACCAGCTTAACACGACCGGAGAGGTATTGGGCGCAGGACCAATGGCTCGACGTGCTTTCCGAGGAACGGGGGTACAAGACCGCCAACTTCCAGACTCCGGGCTGACACTGAGAATAACTTTATATTTTTTAAAGCAATCTTTTGCAATATATTTTTAAGTTAATAACACACTCAAAAATTTCATCTCGTGTTCAGGCGGGACTCGAACCCACACCTTTCACAATCCGGAACGAAAGAACATTCACCCGGATTGTGGAAGGTGTAGGTCCGAATCCTGCCTGAACATAAGATGAAATTTTTAAGTGTATTGTTTACTTAAGAATATTTTACATAAGCTAGTTACAGATTAAAGAGGACCCAGCAAAAGTTGTTAGGGAAATATGGCTTCAGTCAATTTGCTTGAAATTTTGATTGCCTGGAACAAAAGTCCCTATGGGTGCGATCACAGTTACCGAAATCGTTCCCGAGACACGATCGAGTTAATATCAACATTCAGAACTATGTATGTATGAACCAGGTATTATTATAATCCTTGACCTCTTTTGTGGTGAAAGCAATACGTTATATATTGCTTGTCGGTCATAATTACATGTCTAATGTCAATGTGCAATAATGTACATTTAACACATAAACACGTAATGTATTTTATTTATTTAGTACAAACAAGCTCATTTACCTCAATGCTTTTTAAGTTCCCTGTGGTAAACAGAAGTCAAGACGATCGTCGAATTCATAGAGAAGTGATATTAGAATCTTAGTAGCACTGTATGGATTGTACAAAATCGATAATATCTCGGGAATGAATTCGGGAACCGTGATAGCACCCGTAAGGACATTTGTTGAGAGCACTTCAGTCTATAACATATCAAAATTACAAGCAAATTGATCTCAAGCCTCATTTCCCTAACAACTTTTGCCGGATCCTTTAAAAGCAAACCAAATACGCCGATCACTACCTCTCTGCCTAGAGTGTGACGACAAAGAAAAGTATATTTCAAATCGCCAGAAATAAGATTCTTTTAGTCGTGAAAGGGATGTGACTTATCGTTACATAAGTAGGTACTTTCTCATTCAACTTGATCTACTATCATTACGTATTCGCAGAAACATATTACACTTGGTTATGCTCCAATTCTAATACGATTCTACGATAACTCTAACAGGTCTAAGAACTTCTAAGACACACCTTGAAACAAGCTCAAAGTAGCACCTACCGACTGAATGACGTCACGGAAGCTCGCTCGCGGGACTGAAAGCCCGCTTTAAAAGTCTAAAAGTTCGATGGAGCGAATAAAGGGTGCAGCCAGGGGTGTCGACGCGAGAGTATTTTAATACTGCAAATGAAAAGTTAAAGCGATTCATATTGAAACTGTGTGAGTGAGACGTTAAAGTGTTGTTAAAGGCAATGAAAGGCTTGTTATTATAAATAGGGATGTGTAGCAGGAGTAATATTTAACAGTTTTTTTATGTGATAGGTGCCAAACGAATTGACCGATCACCTTATGGTGGGCAATTGCTATTGTAATT
>JADPWL010002648.1:0-11486 GCA_019059595.1 Marasmia exigua | reverse complement strand
TTGATTTCAAAGACCTTTCTATTTTATGTCATGCATGACACAATATTTAGACTTTGTGCACGATTTATCTCCTAATTCTACCGAATCCTTTATATAAAATAAGTAAAGTATCAGCCTATATACTGTTCCAATGCAGGGCAAATGCCTCCATCAAAGAATCAAGTCATCGCTACTATGATTACCACGCTTAATCACCACGCCTGCCAAATGCGGATTGGTGATCGCAAACCCGAGCTATTTATTGCTCGACTTTACTTTTTTTCTATGGCATAGGTGGCAGACAAGCAGACGGATCAACTGATGGTAAGCAATTGCCGCCGCCCATGGACACCCGCGACACGATGTGAGTCAACCAAGCGCGCTGGCAACCTTTAAACTCCGGTTGGGCCTCCGGTATCCTCACGCACCGCAGCAAAACACAGCACAGTGCTGGTTCACGTCGGTTTTCTGAGGCCGTGGTAAAAACTCCGGTCGAGCCGGCCCATTCATTGCCGAAGCGTGGCTCACCCACGGTAATTAAACCACTAGACCAACAGAGCGTTCACCTTATATAATTTATATATATCTATCAGAAACTTATTCTAAGCAATCAACACCTAATATTTTTGAAATCAATGAAGTAATCCTTTAGCTGTACACTTATAATGTATTATTATCTTCAAATTCTCTCGATTTTCTATGTCATTGCCTTTTGATTTAAGCCAGTATAGTCAGCCTAAAAAAAGATATTAACAAACGGTAGCAATTCTTTTCATAGAACGGTTTATCATTATAACGGTCAAGGAAGACAGATATATAGAAATAATAAATACCAAATTGCAATCATCTATTATTTTTATTCGTTATCTAAAGTCAGAGTCATAAATATCACGGGTCTAATTGGGCGGACGGAAACTAAATAGCGCTATGTAGAGTGATTCTTTTTTAACCCCGACGCAAAAACGACGGGGTGTTATAAGTTTGACGTGTCTGCTGCGTGTGTGTGTGCTGTGTTGACTGTCTATGGCATCGTAACTCCCAAATGAATAATCGATTTTGATCTTGTTGTTTTTTCGTTTAAAAGATGTATAAGGGAGTGTTCATAGATGTTGGATAAAAATCGATCCAAGATGGTCGCCGTCACAAAGATATGGATTGTATGTTTTAACACAACTCCGACATATGGGTATCATATAAAAGGGCTTGAGTAGCCGAATATATTTATGCGGGACGGGGTTCCAAATAAAACCAGGGACTTGGGAATCAGTTTGTCTATATTTACAATCTTAGCGTCGTCTTTACACCGTCTTTCCAACACCATCTTTCCATGTCGGCCATTCGTCTTCTATCTCACTTTCGCACGTCATTCTGATTCAAACATCGAACTCGTTCCTTGCCCTGCATCTACCGATCACCGATCCTGCATTTACAAAATTTAATCCAAGATGGCCGCCGTCGGTGGTTTTTTAGATTTGCAATTTATATCTCTTATTTCAAAATAAACTTGAAATGAAACTGATTATCCTGGTGGGTCATTCGCCGAAAATATTAAATTTTGCCTAATTTCCTTGGTACATATAAAACATTTTTTTTTCGCACATTTCTGTTCCATTTAAGAAAGAAAATGGAAAACGGTACTGAATTTTCTGAAAGGGGTGTCACAAAAAGTTTTAAAAAAAAAGTTAGAGGTGTTGAAATTTTGGTAGCCAAGGAAATTAGGAAAAGGCCAAGGAAATTATAAAACCAATACAAGGAAATTGGTGAGGTGTCATAAAAATTAGAAAAAACATCTCTTCCTTGTGATTTTTTTTATTAATTAGTAAGTAAAATCAGTTGAAACGTAGCACGGAATATATATTTAATAAAAATAAAAAGTTTTCTTCACATGATTGGTAATAAATTGTCTGCTACTCACACAATAATCCTAGGTTACAAAAATAAAATAAATCTTAAACTTCTTAACATAAATTGGCACTTATTGAGATCAAAACATTATTATATATTTACTATAATTAAATAACAAATACTAAATGAAGTGTATATTACACTCAATTTAGTATACTTATATTAAATCTTCGAGGTAATACTTTTTTCTGCTCCTTTTTTATAATACCTTGCTCTGTCCTTTAGGTTAACCTCTTCATAAAGCTGAGGATCACTTTTTATTCTTTCTAGTCTTCTTTTTTTCTGCCAACCTTTTTTTCTTTAATTTTCTCTCTTGTTTGCTTTTTTTTTTCGTTCGACCAATTTTTATACTACCTACACACTTCAAAAAACAATTTTCAATATAATTCAAATATGCATTGGTGCTGAAGGAACAAGTTTCTAATTAAACTGTAAGTTGATGTGTACTTTATTTTTTGTTATATCTGCCCTTGTTTATTTTAACTACCTATTAACAAATAGTAAATACAGCATTCTTAAACAATTGAATAACCCAAATTTTAAAATCGTTATTTTTATAGTTATTATAATTTCCTTGATACTTCATAATTGCCTTGGCCAGTTTTAGGCCACGGAACACAAGAAATTAGTACCAAGGGAAATTAGATTTATGTCAAAAAAATCACTATAACCTCAGAAAATACACTCCAATTTTTTGCCATTTAATATGAAGGTAAGCCCCACAAATACTATGGTTGTTAAAAAACACTTAAACAAAAAGTTCATTATAAACCTACAAAAAAGTGGCAAGGAAAAAAATTGGTCTAATGCAAAAAAAAAATAAACAAAAATCCAAGGAGGGGAGTTACTTACGCGACTGGCCCGGAACCGATCAAGGTGCGCAGTCCTGCCTGGTTGGCCCTCTCGCAGCGGAAATGGCCGACAATTGTGGACGTGATGTAGTCCGTTAAATTCAATTATTGTGCTTTCGATCCCCTTACGCTGCTGGAAATGTTTGACCATGGAAAATACTTTTGACCCGAGACAATAAACAAATTACGTTATCCATTGTTGGTTTTAGCCATGAGATATGGAGTCTAGTATATTATTTTATTAGGATGATATCCCTAAATCATATAATTAGTATTTTTGAACGAAATAATAAAGAATACGATGGATTCTCTACCGATATGAGAAAAGTAAACAAATGGACATACAAGGCAAAATTAGAAATACTTGGTTTCGTATATTTTTTTTATATGAGGTCTAAAATTATACTATAATTATGTTTAAATAACAATAAAACAAATCAAAATTAAGGCATTTATTACAAAACAATATTTTCAGATTACAAATAGTAAAAAAAAATTGTGAGTTCGCTGTCCGACAGGAAAATACACCGAAATGGCGAAGAACCCTGGTACTATATATAATATTTGTCTGGTGAATATTCGGATAAGCGCGTAGAGATGCCTGTGTGTAAGTAAAATTACCGTTGTCGGCCCAAGGCGAGTAAACTGCTTCGACTGCCTCGGGGCGCAGTGGTTAGTTGGTCATTTGCAATAATGATGTAGTCAAGCAGTTGGTACTTACTAATTACTCCGATGGCTCAGCGACCCTTAGTGGTTATTAACCGGACCATACATAGAACCTTTCGTGCTTTTGAAGTCGGTAGAAGATGACTCAAATGTTTCATCGAGATCGAGTTTACTACCAAATAGGATAGCATCGTGTTCAGTCGGCCCTGAGCGTGATCCACGGCGACGAGTCTTCAATTAAGCTATCTTTTGGATATCGGGCAGGTTGCACTAGAGCTGATATGTAGCCAATAAAGCGCGCATAATTGTGGTCTGTATAGCCGTGAAGTGAATAAAGTTACCTATAAGAGCGAGATCATGTGTGTGTTTCTTGATAAGTTCTTATTTGTATGTTTAAGTCAGCAAAACCGGAAGACCATGTTAAACAATCACTTATTAAACATCTTAATTATCGAATGGAAACGCGTTGGTGATCGTGATTTCGAAGACTCTGAGTGGCCAACATGTACCATTGTCCAGTGAGCAGCATGTAACTATGTAATTGGAATTAAAATATTAAAATTTGACTTTGTAAAGAATTGCTGGATTTTTTACTCATGGGCTGTAGGAAAATTGTTCAAATGAGAAGAATCATTTGGCCGGTAATAATAAAAGCGGCCAAGTGCGAGTCGGACTCGCCCATGAAGGGTTCCGTAAACCGCAAGTAAATATATATGGAAAGTTAAATTGCGTTTACGTTTATAACGTCATTAATAATAATAATAATTCTCACAACATCTCCATAACGTTGACCTGATTCCGTACAAGTATCCTTAAGCACTGTGTTACAGATATCAGAGGAACACAAAATATCATACTTAAATACATATATTAACACCCAGACACCGAACAAAACACAAGGTTCATCGCACGAATGTTTGTCCAGGGGTGGGGGATGAACCAAGACCTTTGGCGTAAGAGTGCAAGGTCACTAACCAATGTACAACATTCAAAATTGCTCACGCTCTGAAAACAAAAAATCCAAATTGCTTTCGGTACTTTCCGCTGCTCGAATATATATATTCATTTTTTTATATTGCTTATTTACTGAGAAAAAATTAAAAACTAAAAAAACGTTAAGATGACGTCATCGGACGGCAGAATGTTAAAATATTCTTTGCTTCGCACATTATAGTTTTAAATTTACGAAATGCCAAGCCCAGTGTAATGTAAACTGTCAAAAAAAAAGACAACTTGTCAACGTTGAATGTAATGAATGACGTTGAACAATGTTGACACGATGAGTATTATTTAATGTACAGTAAGTACCTTTTTTTATGAAAACAAGCGATAGCAAAGGAATATCGCTGTATTCAGCCAGTCCGATGACGTCATTTGGCGCTTAACGTCTATTAGACTAAAAAGAATTTCAATAATTTTTTATGCATGAAAATGGACAAATTTTGAAAAAAAGAAAAAATATGGGTTGTTCATTTTATGTCTATTTTCATAGAAAAAAAATAAAATGGACATGTTAAAAAAATATGAAATGTTGCCATTGCGCCATCCGGTCAGTCCGGTCCATTAATAAAAAAAAACTACTTACCTAGATTAGTTAAACCAATTTTCGTTGTTAGTTTCATGATTTATGTACGTCATATACTTTTAAATTTATAATTATTTATAAGAAGTTAGAGGGCGGAGGAGGGAAGGGGTTGGTTTAGAAAACAAATTATGTTAAAAATCTCAACATAATTTTAAAACATCTATCCCAGAGATAAATCCACACATAGTATAGGTTTGATTAAAAAAAAAAATGGTTTCAGTTTCAAGTATGGAGGACCCCCCCCCACTTTTTTATTTTTCCAATTTTGTGTAAAAATCGTTAATGGGGTTAACAAAATACATCTATTTACCAAGTTTCAATTAGCTATGGTTTTTATAGTTCGGAGAAAAGTGGACTGTGACATAAGAGGAACGGGAAGGAAGTACAGACGGACAGAAGGACAGACATTGACGAATCCATAAGGGTTTTCGTTTTTTTGCCATTTGGCTCCGGGTACCCTAAAACTTTAGGGTCCGTATCCAATGGCAACGGGCAATGGCGGTGCCTTTGCAACGAAAAACGGTATGATTGGCCATAATTTTAATATTTGGAGTGTGTGCTCTAGTTTTACTGAAACTTTGGTAAACTAAGAAAAAAAATTAGATTTACTTACTTAGAAGGATATAGCCTAGCCAGTGTCTATTGCAGTCAAATTACGAAGGTGGCAGGAGTTTTTGTATCTACTAAAGATAAATTAGATAGTAGATGTATGATATGAGGAGTTTCAGTAGAGTTTGTCGTAGGAAATAAGTGCAATTGAAGTTCCTAAACTAAATGTTTTATTGATTGTTATATATGGCCTAATAATACTAGAGAAGAAACGATATTTAATTCACAATTAGATAAACTTTTACAGTTGCTTAATAGCAAATACTCAAAGAAAATATAATAATTGGTGGCGATTTAAATGTAAACTTTCTAAATAAGAAAAAACAAACTATTGAATTGAAAAGTACTTTCAAAAGGTTTAACTTTGATCAGAACGTAAAGGTGCCAACTAGAATACATAAAGATAGTGCAACCTGTTTAGATGTAATCTTTACAAATTTTAATAAAATAACTTTAATATCAGTGTCAACGAGTATGGTCTCAGTGATCATAGAGGGGTATTGATCGAACTACAACAAGAAAACACTGATAATGATACTATATATCAGTTTAAGAGAGTATTTAATGAGAAAAAATCTGATTTTTTTAAGCAACAACTACAATTAGTTAATTGGTCGGAAATTATAGTCAATAATAAAAATGTAAATGAAAACTATTTGGCATTCCATACAAGACTGACAGAAATCTTACACCTAAGTATCCCAATAAAAAAAGTAAAAATCAATAATAAAAGGAAGTCTTGGTTAACTCCTGGAATAAAAAAATCATGTCTGAATAAACGCCTTCTTAGGATACTAACCTTGCACTCTAACGATCTTACATTAAGAAACCATTATAAAACCTACGAAAAAATATTAAAAAAAGTAGTCATTGCATCAAAAAAACTTAATTACATAAAGAAAATGAATAAAGCTAAAAATAAAGTAAAATCCATGTGGCAAATCATAAAAGAGAGAACTAATAAAACAGCACGAAAAATTAAGCGTAATATTTCTTTAAAAACCAATAATGTTACCATAACAAAACCAGTTTCAATAGCAAACACTTTTAATGATTATTTCCTTTCAGTAGGATCTAGAAATGGGTTGAGAGCGGAGACGCAAGGACGACCTGCAGCTTCCCGCCTAAATAATTCAATATATCTCGATCCTATATCTCCGGAAGAAGTTAAAAAAATTATTACCAATCTTAAAAACAAAACTAGTTATGGTTTCGATGAATTCCCTCCGATACTCATTAAACACTGTGTTGATGAGCTTATGTTTCCCATTTCAAATATAATCAACCAGTCCTTCTCAGAAGCTGTTTTTCCTAGTCTCCTGAAACAATCAATTATAAAGCCAATACCAAAAATTCAAAACACAAATGACGTTACACAATTTCGACCTATTTCTTTGCTGTCTACATTCTCCAAAATAATTGAATCAGTTATGTGTAAAAAATTAAATAGTTTTTGTGAAAAGTATAATATATTTAACAACAGCCAACACGGATTTAGGAAAGATAGGTCAACGGTCTCAGCATTATTCGAACTCACACATGAAATACTTAAGATAATAAACGGTCAAAATTATGCAATAGGAATAATGCTAGACATGAGTAAGGCCTATGATAGGGTTTCGCATAAGATACTTCTGCATAAATTGTATGAAATAGGGGTACGAGGCCAGGCTCATGAATTGTTTAAATCCTATTTACAAAATAGAACTCAATGTGTGGAGATTGAATTTCTAAACCATAACACAGGTACCATTGAGACAATTAGATCTCAATTAAAGCCTTCCGAAAACTCTATCCCTCAAGGTAGTGTTTTGGGTTGTATCCTATTTTAATATACATTAACGACATAGTTAACGTGACTGATTTAAAAACCATTTTGTATGCAGACGATATAACAATTGTAGTTCCGTGCCAAAATTCTAATGATTTACCTAACCTTTTAAATAATGCTCTTTACCCAATAGATGCATGGCTCAAAGACCACAATTTACTACTAAATGTACCAAAGACTAAATTGATTCAGTTTAAAACCCCGTCAAAAAAGACCTATTAACTTAAAATTTTCTTTTAATGGTATGGAAATTGAATCAATTGGAAATAGCACACTATTAGGAGTCGTTTTCGATAGTGATCTATCTTGGAGGCTACACATTGATAAAAATAGTTGGAAAATTATCTAGTTTTACTTACGCCCTTTACGAACTGAAGAAGACCACTGACTTGCAAACTGCAACAACTGCTTATTACGCGTATGCACATGCTTGGTTGATGTATGGTTTGATTTTGTGGGGAAATGGGACGGATGTCCATCGGTTATTTGTATTACAAAAAAGATGTGTCAGAATATTAGTCAATATCGATGACAGAGAAAGTTGCAGGCCATACTTTAAAAAATTAAAAATTCTGACTTTGGCATCAATGTACATTTTAGCTGTTTGCAATTTTGTCATAAAAAATAAACATTTATACAAGGACGTCAGCGATAACTGTCCTAGATCGCGACGTCTTATCCATAAAAACAAATTGGCCATACCCCCAGCCAAGCTGCATTTGGTTTCTGCGGGTGTATGGCATATGTCTATAAAAATATACAATAATTTACCCCAAAATTTGAGAGAAATTGAAAAGCCAATAGTCTTAAACAAAAAATTGAAGGAGTTTTTAATTACAAATAGTTTTTACTCGTTGGAAGAATTTTTTAAATTTAAGTAGGCAATGTTGTTTTTGTTTTATTTTTTTTTTATATAAGAGATTTAATTATAAAAGAATTTAATTTTATATAAATATATTTATGTACGACTAGTTTTTAAGATTTTTATATTTTGCTATGCCCTAACAGGGTGCATGTGCTGTACTTTTATTATATTTGTTAACTCTGTAATACCACATGTAACGCAATAAAATATTTGAATTGAATTGAATTGAATCTACATATTGACCGTATCGCAAACTGCTTGTATTAAATATAAAATGTTGGGAGTATAACCGCCAATGGCTAATTTTAATTAGAATTGGTATTATACTCGTAGAAGTGTAGATACTCACGGAATTACTATAGAGTCGTTAAAATAGATAACCAGTACCTTATAATAAATCGATTTCTAAATTTAAAATACATGCAATTATTCGTTGATTAAAAATGCTAATCCGGACTACTCATTCGAATTAAGATTTGGAGTTTTTTATTGGGAGTGGTATTCGATCTCTACAAATACAACGCGAAGACGATTTGACCATATGCTTTCACCACCGGAAACTCCAGGTTCCACCTCCCCCCCCCCCCCCCCCGATGTTTTCCCCAAACAATCGGAAGCAATGATAGAAATATGCAAATAGATTTAAAAAGAATAGATATTGCATGCGGTTTGAAACCACAAACCCCCGCATGTAAGGCGCGGTCTCCACAGAGCTACTAATCTGTTTCACATAATGACATTACTCGTACGTACTTATAATTTGAAAACAAACTTATAAATCAGTAGTACTCTGAAGCCTGACCTTCATATTAAATTAGTTATCCTCTGCTTAGCTTACTAGTATTAAAGCAACAAGATCATAAAAAACAGAAGTCGATGACATTTAGTGTAAAAAAACTGGACGAGCCACGGCAAAAAGCTGTGTGCGGAAAACTAACACGTCGTTTTAAGTACATCGATGAAATACAAGCTTCCGCGCGTGGCTTCGCCCACTTTAAATATAGTGGGCGTTATTCTAAGTTTAAATTATACACATGAGTACTAGTAGAGTTTCTGTGTGTTTAGTGATATAATAAAAAAACCAGCATTAAAATTGACGACCTTGATAGTTACAGTAAGCTATGTGTGGAACTTCCGCCAAGAGCGGAAGGTCCTCAGCGGCTAGCACAAACCTTGAAGGAATTCGTAGCGTAAGCGTTAGTGTGCAAAACGCCTAACTTTATCACCTTTCATCCTAGAGAGATTAGAGAAGATAGTTGGCTTACAAACGATGAGGGAGCTCTTCAGTTTCATACTAATTGCTTACGATACTCATAACGCTACGATTCTCCGAAAATGTTCGTGCTCAGGGCAGGGGAAAGGAATTTGTAAGACTGCTCAGTAATTCAAAGGTTAAGGCAAAACGAAATAAGGGAATGTTGTCATAACAGAAAACCGCGTAATCAGGGTCTTGCTGTGTGCTATGTAAACACACGAAGAACCCTGCTTCACGCCGTAACTCCACTGGCAGACGGCAAAAAATTACTTGCCATAAGGGCGGGCCTGTACGTATCACCAATTATAAACAAACTTTGAAATTCCCGATAGAAATACAGAAAGGCCAAGAAATGGCCTTTCCGTCACTAATCACGACTGTCATTTTTTGCTAATATTTAAGGTATGGTACATAAAAGTAAAAGATTATCCTACCTATTACCGTGATTTTAAATACTCGAGAGATATCAAGGACATAATATGAATGAAAACAATTCATTTTGCCCCAAGGAAAATAGGTTAAAATCTCCAAAATGGGTATAAAATGTTACCCTCCCAAACAAAAAACTGATCAGCTGAGTTAGGTAAATTTGTAGGGGATGACAAATCTAAATCTATATAAGCGAAGCTGACTTCATCTATCCACGCAGAAGCCTAAATCTGTAAAGGCCAGAAATTTGGTGAATGTGAAGTATGTTTTACACTATGGGTGATGTGTGTTGTTTTGTCGTAGGGTAGCATCTTAGAAAAGATTGTTGTATATTAACCGCCCCTAAAGGCGTAAAAACACAACCAAAAAAAAAAAAAAAAAAAAAACCCCCGGGGGTTGTAAAGTGGAAGCCTTTACCGTTTTTGCTGAAGTTACATTTATGTCCAAAACTAGTGGGCAGTAGTCAGAGTTCATTACTAGTACACGTTACTCACACTACTGGCGAAGAAGGGAGCGCGTTGGGGGTTATTCCGGCACTCGTAATTGATAAAGGAAACCCTTTATCCAATATTCAACGTTACATATTCAATGATAGCATTGTACAATACTATTAACTTATCCTTAAATTTCTTAATACCTTATTTACTTTACAAAATATGGAACAAATATAATTCTATGACTTCTTGCACAGATTAAGATAAAAAAGGAAGAGCAAAGTATGCAGGTATGGTTGATTATCACAATGGTAAGCATTCGCATTGTTGAGAGTTAAATTTTTTTGCAGTGAAAGAAATGAAGCTATTAAAAACAAGTATTATAGTTAAATGTAGATAAGTCGGCAGCACACATAACTCCATAATTTATGTAGTTCATTTCAAGACAAGCTTTTTGTTCTTCGGACGTCGCATGTGGAGACTACACCGCGATCCTCGATCTTGTCATTTTGATCTCTATGTGCAGTACAAATAAAAAGATTCCCAAGACTGTATTTAATGGAGCCTATAATAATTGTTTTTAAACGATATAATATTTATAAAAAGTAAAAAAACAATAGGGAGGCGGGTGGTGTAATTGGGTACTGCACGATTTGTGATCATTTGATTGATAAATTAAATGTGTTATTGCACTTAAAATATTATGTAAGAAATTTACAAATGCATCCGATTACGAGTGAGTTCAATGCAGAATGCAGTAATTTTGATTCAGTACACATTTATTCTAGCCGGTGTGGTCCCAGGCAGAGTAGAATAGGCCACCCTCACTCTTACCGAGTGTAGTATAAGGCAACTAAGGTGAAGCTGCTGGCATGATCATCAGCACCCAGAAGGAAAAACTCTGCATTATTCAAAACCTCGCCAACCCGTCTGCAAGCGTGGTGAGCATGGCAATTACCCCTCATGTGATTGAGGGAGGCCCGGCTTTGCCCCAGCAAGTGGGACTTAAATGGGCTGCGATGACGATGACCCGATGACCACATTTAATTTTGATTGAATTTAATGATGATTAATTTG
>JADPWL010002645.1:0-15538 GCA_019059595.1 Marasmia exigua | reverse complement strand
ACTGAATGAATGTGATGTAATTAACACAGAAGACGACTGTATAGGCTATAGTTTATCGAATTACAAAATCGACATTCTTACTTGCAACTAATGCCAAGCTATTAAGATTGAGATCTTGCTGTTTATGGTAGTCTTTGGAGACAAAGAGAGCCAGCTGGCTGCAGCAGCCATAGTGTATAGTTCCCGGTGGGCCAGGACCCACGCCTCGACAGGACACTGTGTACTGGGGGTATCGCGCAACTATATTGCTACACCTGGAAAATAAAATAAAAAAAAATTAATTTATTCGTACTAAAAACAATTTTGACAAAATGTTAGCTAACGATTCGATCCGTATTAGTATCGAAAACTTGTTACGGCTGTTAAGGTGACGGGTATGGCACACTAGCGACGCCATTTGATTTATTGTTAGCATCTAAACCGGATATCTTTTTAAGAATTTCGAAGTTCGAGCATCTCGAAAAGAACTTCTACCATTTGTTCAATACTTATAATTAACTTTTTGGTCTGCTTCCTACTCGAAATATGAATTACCGCCAAAAACACAACTTATGGCGTTAATCCAAATTTCGAGTGCAAAAACAGAACAAAAAAATAATTATAAGTATTATATATTCTTTCCGAGAGGCTCGAACTTCGAAATTGTTAAAAAGGTATCCGGTTAATTGTATCAATTTAAATCGATTGGCGTCGCCTTAACATACACCTCAGGATTCATAGATGCATCTGTCAATAGCTACCTACTTGAACAATATGAAACTTCATTCAGTATCCAAAGTCACATCCAGGCCTGAATTGTATCCTAAATTGGCCTGACCGGGAATCGAACCCGTGGCCTTTTTTTAACTTTTGGGTACAACCACTTACTCAGCTATCGAAAGATAAAAGATAAATTTCAAACTAAAGAAATTAATAATTATACATACCCAACTAAAAATGAATAGCTGAGCAGCCAAAATTCAAATTCAAAATTGAAAAAAAAAACTATCTCGTCCGGAGTGATCGGACTTACAGAATACCGACGTGAAGCTGTGACTGCGCTGTTTTTCGACGAGTAAGAGTACGGGAAGCCCAATCAGGGCAGAATGAGGGTTAAGAGGATAGCAGCGCACTTGCGACCCCACTGGTGTTGTAAGTGTCTATGAGCGGCGGTAATTTCTTACCATCAGTTATCCGTCTTCTCGTCTGCCACCTTTCACATAAAAAACATCCATTCATAATGTCCTAATTATTATTGTTTTGGATTTTGATTTATTTTCGGTAATTTTCTCTTCTGTTTGTGTAATTTATTTGTTTAAATAGAGTTGTGGTGTCCAAATGAATTTATGTATTTTATGTCTTCCTAATTTGATGTAACAAACTTACCAATCATGAAACTGCTCCCTGGACCATTCAAAGAAATGATCTAGCCTTCTAAATCCATTCCTTTCCATAGATATGAACAACGGGTTGAAGTCTCCATTCGGTGTGGTGATGACTGCTACCCACGGTTTGATGAAGCCAAAGATTGTGTGCACAATCCGCTCCAAGTCTTGTGGGAGCATGTGTTCTATCATCTCTATGGCAATGACGGCGTCACAGCCTATCAGTCTGTAGTCAGGATCAGCTGCATTGCCTTGATATAGCTGTATTAAATAAGATAAAAAAATACATACAACACTTCATTCATAGGCCTTTACATCTATAACAGATGTTTTAAGCACCTACGCGCGCGGTGTTGTGACGTCACAGCTGCGATAATTAATCAAGACGAGAATTAACACGATATTTATTCTGTGATACAACATTGTGTACTCACATATTTTACTCGACGTTTCATCTACGTTACAGCAGCCGTGGTCACGAGCAGTCAGGCTGCTGTAACGTAGCCGAAACGTCGAGTAAAATATGTGAGTACACAATGTTGTATCACATAATAAATATCGTGTTAATTCCCGTCTTGATTAATTATAGTTATAATGCAACGCGAAAATCTAAAAAACAAATAACCACAGCTGCGCTCGTGGCTGTATAGTCCTATGCGGGAGTGAATTTTGGATGCAGGCGGCACAGGACCGATCTGTGTGGAGAACATTGGGGGAGGCCTATGTCCAGCAGTGGACGTCTATTGGCTGAATGATGATGATGATGATTTGCGACACGTAAATTGAGTGCCGCTACGATTGGAGTGGCAGCCATGGCGTTTAGCACACAACACTTCATACATTTACATATTCTATAAGTATCTTAGCACTTGTGTTACAGATATCATAAAACCGAAGAATTAAAAAGTATTCGCCAATAAACTGTCCTACTGCAGGGAAGGCCACCATCATAGAAATCAACTTAGTTACAAAATATATATATATTTTATGTCATAGATGGCAGACGAACAGACGGATCACCTAATGGTAAGCGATTGCCGCCGCCCATGGACACCAGCGACACCAGTGGAGTCACAAGTGCGCTGCCAACCTTTAAACCCTCCCTTCCCCCGGATTAGGCCACCGGTACCCGGCGTACCTCCGGCCACTCACGCAGCGTAACACAGCACAGTGCTGCTTCACGCCGGTTTTCTGCTAGGCCGTGGTATCACTCGAGCCGGCCCATTCATGCCGAAGCGTGTTTCTCAAACGGTCAAATAATAATACTTAAATATTACACCTAGACACACGGGCGAAGCCTGCCGATGGTAGCTCAGTGGATAAGAACGCGCCTTCCATGCGTGGGGTCGTAGTTCGAATCCGAATATGCCCCTCTAGTTTTTTCAAATCTATGAGCGTATTTCTACCATGCTCGTCGGCAACGGAAACCGTCGAGGGGAAACCTGCACATTTCGGACAGTTTCTGAAACGCGTAACTATGATTCAGTTGGTCTGGTTCCCCTGTTAAAGGGTGGCGAAAGTCATACGGCAGTCGCTTTATTGTAATTATCAGACTCCCCAAATACTGGTCTAAGCGTACTCCGGGTTCCAGAGCTTTGGACGCAACCGGGAATCACACGCTAAGATGAGATGGGAGCCATGGGCATGGCCAGCGATGGGCTGGCAGCAGCCTAAGATCAGCAAAATAAGAGTACCTAACTAGTGCGCTTTTTGTTTAGATCGGAATTATTGTGTCTGTGTGAACTTTTAATTTGTACAGAGTTTGTACCTAGTTAATAATAATAAGTTAGGTTTCTTGGTACGGTGGGGCAGAGGGGGGGGCAATCGCCCCACCCTGCACCGCCGTAGCTACACCCATGCTCAGACACTGAACAAAGAAATCACACAAATCTTTGACCAGGGTGGGAATCGAACCCTAGAAGTAGGAGTGTAGTGATAATACTGTTTCAATCGCATAATGAGAGAACTAAATCCTCCTATGTTACAATTAACACCATATTTTGTAACAAGTAACATTATACCACTCATAAATTGAGTGGGAAAAAAACATAAGCAAAACTTGTTTCTAAAACTAAAGTCCGCTCCACCAATAAGTCCCGTGAAAACCGCGCTTGAGTCGCCATCTCGCCATCAACATTTAAATTTAAACTTTATTTTCATAGACACAAGGAAAGGAATCGCAAATTTTAGTTCCGTGTTTTTCCGCGGGATCTTTCGTAGCGCGGACTCAAATGGATAGATTTTGATAGCTGACCATAGACTCACCGTAACTTGTAAAGGGTTCTCTCTTTTACCAACATACTCATCACACCCCAACAGATCAGAGGAGCATCGTAGAGGTATGCTCTCAATGTCCACACCCAGAATTCTTTTGATACCAGGCACCTCCTTCAGGTACTTTATGAAGCTCATGTCATGATATCCAAAATCCACCACCTAAAAATGTAAAATGTATATGTACCTAACTATAATAATATAAAGAGGGTCCAGTGTGAAAACCAGCACTGCAACCGATACTCATGATTAGCCTTTAGATTACCTTATGAACAATAAGAACACCTTATTGTTCATAAGGTTATCATAAGTCATCATAGACTTAAGACTTATGTAGTGTGTGAGTTGTTGGCTGTCCTAATTCTGTATGGGCTCTGTACCCTTTGCCTTTCCTTCAAAGGAGGAATTCAACCAAAAAAAAACTCCATGGTGGATGCTGTCGCACGAGTCAAAATGGCGGTTCGTTAGAAGGAAGCACTTTTACTTATGTATGTGTGTCTATGTGCGTATATGTCATGTACAACAAACAAACCGTATGCACCTAGCACGTTTCAATTTTATTTTGTGTGATGCGCCGTGAGTCTTTTTTTACCTACAGAATAAAGAAAATAAGCTAAGTTACAAACTTTCTCAAGCTTCCCGCACCATCGCTCGTCCATGAGGCAGTCGCTAACCGCCGCGTACCGTTGCGCGTACATCGGCGGAAAGAACACGACACCCTTCTCGTCGTCGAACTCCGCGAACACATGGTCCTCTGACTCCTCATCATCAGACACATTTCCATGCCGGGTGAATGTCAGTGAGAAATGCTTGTAGTACGGACGGAGCAACCGGTCTATCGCCGCGAACAGGGACTCCCGAAAGAAAATCAACGTCTGAAGGGCAATAATCATAATTTAAACTAGTGATTTTACAATATATTCAACAAATATCTCCCACGGAAGTCGGACAGTCCCATGATGTTCACATGTTTGATGTTTGTTTATTTTGGACAGCTGTCTGTTTACAAGCTTTTTCAAACGTCATATGTACGTCAAAATTGTCAAATTGCAACCATAGAGGTTTTATCCTTTCTTTGTAAAAAGCTAGAGATAAAACTGGAGACCAAATTCAGTGTTTCAAGTTGAAGTCAAGTAGGTATTTAAGATAATAGCAACGTTGGACTCTTGGGTGGCCTCAGAGGGGTCACGCCAAAGAGTAGTATTATATGGTCACGCTTTCATATGAGTGCAATTTTTAGAAGACACTAACGTCCTATGTTAACACGAAAAATACCTTGAGTGGGTTCTCTTTTCCTGAATACTATACTCTTTGAACCATCCATCCATCCGCCATCTCCTACTTTTTAAAAAACACTTTCTCTTAGTTACTAAAATTATAATTAGACACATTAGCGATCTCTCTGATTTCGCGGATGTGACTAACTTGCTCGTTTGCCCGCCTGTAGCATAAAAAAGACCCATTAATTATATATAAGTTATAAAAAACTATGTTTATATATATATATATATATATATATATATATATATATCATAAACTAACCTACCTATGCTAAATCCTACCTATTACATAATAGGTACATACATATAATGTTGTCCTTGCGAATTCATTCAGGGGATACGAGATTATTGTCCGATGTCCGAGTATGAATTATATTATAGTTGTATAAAACCCCATTAGAAAGAGAGGGGGGACCTACGGAGCGAGAAAGAATATTTGCTTTCAAGTAGCTATGAAGGAGTGAGGTCTCCAGCTTTATCTATAGCTTCGTGAATGTCGCCCCCGTGGTCGCCCCCTGTCAATGTCACTGAAGTTCCTTCATGTACAATCCTATCCACAGGCATGCACCCAGGGGCGTAGCTACCTACCGCCGTATCTGCCGTATCAATATGGTAGGTATTTGACTATGTTTTTTTTTATTTTTGTAATCGTACCTCTCAATGACAGAAACATCGTTGAAAAAATTACTTGATTCTCATATAAACTAACAAGAGCCCAATTCTCGGGATCACATAAGATGTGACTAACATACTAGGATGTGTCGTCACACCTAAGTATTTTTTATGCATTTCATTTGAATTTTCTATGGTAGCTATATAATATGTCAATAGTTCTATTATAATGGTGCAAATTGTACGGGTTATTCAATGGTAAAATATTTTTTTATAATTTTACCATTGAATAACTTTTTAAATGGACTTGCCCATGAATCTTTAAATGACCATAAATCCGGCTAGATGTTATATTTTTAATTGAGATTTTTTGCTATTGGCACATATTTACCTATATTTTGATAAAATATTTATATTTTGTAAAATCTCGAGCTTAGTCAATTACCCTATTATAAGGGGCCCCCAAAGTGTGTGAAAAAAAAAACTTTCTAATTTATTTTTACTATTGACGAACATCTATAAAGCCATTACTTTTTTCCCGCTTTAAGCGTGCGTTCAAAAGTTGAAATTATAGCGTAGCTACTTTGGGAGTGGGTAGTGTTAGTACTGTGAGGGTTGGTTGGTAGGTAGCCAAAACACTTTATGGAGATATATTTTCGTATATTGTCTCAAATTAACACAGATAATAATTATTTATATCGGAGCAACAACTTAACATGGACGCGGTTGGTTAGCGAGAGAGTGAGGTAGGTGTGGGGGGGAGAGGAACTCCCGTACCAATCAAACCAGTATTGGCCTGCGGGCGTTTACGGAACTAACATAGACAGAAAATAAGTGCTAGCGGTACCTAACCGGCAGCAATGCATTGCGCTTAGGGCGCGATAGAGGGCGCTGTCTCGCTATATACTCCCCCTCCAGAGGATGAAAGCGTCCTCGCTCATTCGCTGGCCATACATTATCATTGTTACATACATTTACAGAAACACTACTTTGGTTAGACACATTATGACATTCATTATTTTGAATCCACATTAGAATTGTAATTTCTATTCGTTACATAAAGATTAGGCGATTACATACATTCCTCCCTATCATTCACATTTATTGCATTTAATCTTTAAATCCACATTAGAATTGTAAGTTACCATCGTTACCTAAGATTAGGCGAGTACATACATTCCCTATCAGACACATTATTGCATTTTATTCTCATTTAAGTTACGACGGGGCGGCCCGTTTCCGCACCGGAACTACAGGTGTTGAGGTAGGTCTATCGTCCGACCCCAGGTAAGGTGTTAACTGTTTAATGTGATCTTCCCTAAGTACCTACTGGAGTCCTGTGCGGGTGCTTGATATAAGTTGTAGGGCTTATACCTTTTTAGTAACCACGTATGGTCCATCTCTTTTTTTGGTACGAACTTCGATGTCATGATCTTTCCTTTGTTGCTAAGTACTGCGAATTCAATAATACCAAGTCACCTGCAACAAAACTTTGTCTACGCGACAGTGACGATCACCATAGTCATTTCTTTTATCCTGCTGAGCTTCGACCTCCCTCGACGAACTGCAGCTAGCGTATTGAGAAAACGTTTTAGGTATGGTGTTATCTGTGGAACGAAATTTTCTTTCTTCAAAACCAAACGAGGATCATTTCTTACTTCTAAAGGCGATCTCAGCTCTCTGGCAAACATCAAGTACGCTGGCGAAACTCCTGTAGTTTGACAACGTGCAGAATTTAACGAAAAAACGTATAGACGGTAAGTATATAGGCCAAGAATTATGTTTATTACCTACTAATTGTGATAACTGTACTTTTAAATCTCTATTCTTTCTTTCCGCAGGGTTCCCCTCAGGATGATACAGCGGTAACAATTCTTGCTTCACATCTAACACGAACATACACTGTTGCATTACAGCTGAAATAAATTGTACACCATTATCTGAAATAATGCGACGCGGTAGACCAAAACGTAGAAAATATTCCTCTATGAGTGTACGCGCGCACGCCTCAGCTGTCGCTTCTCGAAGCGGATATAACTCGACCCATCTAGTTGCGGTGTCCTCGACCAATAAAATCCATTTTTCATCCTTATCACCTGGAGGTAAGGGTCCGAATAAATCTATAGCAATAACCTCATTTCTCTGATTCAGGATCGGCGTCTGCAACAACCCTGGTGGCTTGTCGTTGGCAGCCTTGTAGCGCTGACACGATGTACACGTTCTGACATACTCGACAATGGCACGACGCATCCCTGGAAAATAAAACTTTTGAGCAACTCTTTGATATGTCCTCTCGATCCCTTGGTGACCTGCCAGAGGAGAGTCATGACATTCTTTTAATACTTCTTCTCTTTGATCCACAGGTATAACTAATTGCGGTTCTTCTGTATCCGCATCCGGATTATAGCGATAGAGCACTCCTTGCTCCATAATATAACCTCTTCCCGTCCAACGATGAACATCAATTTCCTCTTCACTTTCCAGATTCTTAATTATCTTAGCAAGTTCAGGGTCTGCAAGCTGACCTGATCTTAACTCGTAGGGACTCTTCGCAGGTAAGTCAATTGTTACTGAACATATCCCACATGCATCTGCGGAGTTCTCATCGCAGTTGGGACGGCTCAGGGTATCTGCTATTATATTTACCTTCCCTGGTGTATACTCATAATGCAAATCAAATGCTTGTAATTTCAGTGCCCATCTTACCAATCTGCCTGATGGTGATTTTACAGTCATTAGCCACTTCAACGGCTGGTGGTCGGTACCTACGACAACCTTATGACCATCAATATAAGAACGAAAACGTTCCACAGCCCAGACTATGGCTAAGGCTTCCCTCTCTGTTGTTGAATAATTTCTTTCTGCTTGATTGAGCAATCGGCTCGCATATTCAATAGGCCTTTCATCATTACCTTCTCCTTGTAGAAGTACTGCACCCAGAGCGTAGTTACTGGCATCAGTTCTGAGCACAAACGGTTTGGTGTAGTCAGGTTGGATGAGGATGGGTGGTGACGTCAGCAACCTTTTTAGCTCCTCGAAGGCTTGATCTTGCTCTGTCTCCCATCTCCATGGCTCATGTTTCCTAGTCAACCTTGACAGTGGTTCTGAAATTTTAGAAAATCCAGGTATAAACTTCCTAAACCAAGAAGCAGTCTGTAAGAAGGTTCTTAGATGTTTAAGTGATGACGGCTTCTTCATATCTAATACAGCTTTCACTTTTTCTTCATCAGGTGATATACCATCTTTAGATATCACGTGACCTAAATATTTGACAGTGTCTCGTGCAAAAACACACTTATCCCGATTCACCCTTAATTTAAATTCGTGCAGTCTTTCAAATACAGCGTGCAAATCCTTTATGTGGCATTCCATATCAGCCGATATTATGCAAAGATCATCCAAAAAAGCTAAAATAGTAATATTCTGCAACTTCGGGCATGAGCAAAGACGATCAATTAAACGCTGAAATGTAGCTGGTCCATTCTTTAACCCAAATGGCATGCGTTTGAAGCGATAAGTGCCTGACGGTGTCGAGAAGGCAGTCTTATCTTTATCACGGTTAACGGCAACTTGCCAGTACCCAGATTTTAAGTCTAAAGTACTCATAACACAACCCTGTTTTGTCCTTTGTAACAGCTCATCAATCTTCGGCATTGGATAAGTATCTGTTTTAGTAATACTGTTCAACTTACGGTAATCGACGCAAAAACGAAAACTTCCATCACGTTTAGGCACTAATAGTGCTGGTGCTGACCATGCTGACTCACACTCCTCGATGATATCCTCAGCAAGCATCTTCTCTACCTCGCGCTGCATAACCTCTGCGCGCGCTGGTGTCATGCGGTACGGCGGAACAGCAACTGGCGCGTGTTCGCCGGTATCAATGAAATGCTCTGCATACTGCGTGGCTTCACCAGTCTCTCGGAACACATCACTGAAAGAGTTTATTAAATCATTAAGTGACATACTATCATTATCACAGTTTTTTGGTGTTGACTGTACCTCATTATAACCTTGTTCTAAATCCTCATAAAACAACCTGTACTTCCGGTGCTTCGTGTCCGAAAAGTACCATAATGATTTACCAAAATCAAAAACTAATTTGGCTTTGTTCAAAAAATCTATCCCTAATAAAGATTGATTGTTACAAGCATCTGGAAAAACAATAAATTCAGTTTCAATTATTTTATGTAACATTTTCACATTCACTGAGGTAACTAAAACCTCCATTTTCCTAGATAAACCATCTGCAAGCTTCACATCTCTAATTTGCTTATCAAAACATTGACCACTTTTTATTAAAAAATTATACATTGATTGGCTAGCTACACAGCCTTTAGCGGCTGAATCCACTAATGCAATACCTTTCCCACCTAATATTTCGATATTTAATATTGGTCTCTTATTACCATTAGTGTAACCCCTATCATTACATACAGTTGACTCCCCCTGCATATTAACATTGGTGGTCTCACACGCATAAAACTTATTGTATTTATAACTACTACACTTTGGACATCTTGCTCTTATTATTCCTATTTCACCACAGCCATAACAATACAAATTTTTACTTTCCTTTATGTCTGTTTTCAGGGATCCATGATGCGGCGGTGGCGGCAAATGCGGCGACCCACCCAGTGGCGGCGCACGCGACCTCGGCGGCGGCGGTCCATATGACTGCGACGTACGCGACTGTGGCGGCGGTGGCGGCAATGGCCCACCCGACGGCGGCACCCAGTGCGACGAACCTTGCGGCTGCGATACCCGCATCGGCGGTGGCGCGGCAGACTGTCCCGGCGGTGGCACTGCGGACGACCCACGAAACTGCGCGGAGAATGGCCCACGCGACGGTGCACTCGGTGACTGCAAGCGCTCCTGCATCGCATCTTCTATGCTTCGAGCCTTCCTTATAAGATCTTCAAAACATGACAATGTGTCCCTTTCTATTCTTTTTCTTATACGGACGTCTAACAACCCAAACGTCATATCCAATTGTACCTTCTGTGAGATGTCGTTCTCTGGTAATTTAGAAAATAAAGCGCGTACTTGTGCGACAAATAACTCTGTGTTTAACTTTCCTTGCTGCATACTATATAATTCTTTATATATTTGAAACGGTGCTCTTCGTTCCCCAAATGCGCTCCTCAGGCGATCTATTGCTTCGCTCCATGTTTTCGTATATTGTTTTATACCTTGCCACCAAGTTGCGGCGGAATGTGATAATAATAATGAAATTCCTCTCAGTGCGTTTTCGTCGGAAACGTTGGCGGCAGTTTTAAAAATTTCGACTGCATCGATAAAATTCTCGACAGACTCGTTCTGCGAGCCACTAAACCTTGCACTACAAGTAATGAAATTAGCACCAACCGGGGCGGCGGCCCTGTCTGTCGGACAGCTCGTACTCCTCATAGTAAGCGACGGCTCCGTTTGTACCTGATGCATTACTGGTGTAGATGATCGTACTTCTTGTAATAGAATTTGACAAAATTCTGCTTGTGATTGCTGCAACTGTCCCATCAGTGCGGCGAAATGTTCCTGAGTCATTAAGATGGACGCGCCCGCGCTGCTTCCCGTGGCACCTTCGGTTGCTGTTTCAGTCGCGGCGTCTTCATTGACCAACTCCTCGGCGTTAATTTCGGCCGGAATAATAGTTTCATTGAGGTTTGCCTCCCTCGGCAACGAACTTCGGCTCCTGGTTCTTGGCATTTTCCTAAAATTCGGTTTTCCAAACCCAAAATGGCGGCAGACCTTCGCGTCCACACCACTCACTAACACACGTTGGGCGATCACTTATAGCGTAGCTACTTTGGGAGTGGGTAGTGTTAGTACTGTGAGGGTTGGTTGGTAGGTAGCCAAAACACTTTATGGAGATATATCTTCGTATATTGTCTCAAATTAACACATGATAATAATTATTTATATCGGAGCAACAACTTAACATGGACGCGGTTGGTTAGCGAGAGAGTGAGGTAGGTGTGGGGGGAGAGGAACTCCCGTACCAATCAAACCAGTATTGGCCTGCGGGCGTTTACGGAACTAACATGACAGAAAATAAGTGCTAGCGGTACCTAACCGGCAGCAATGCATTGCGCTTAGGGCGCGATAGAGGGCGCTGTCTCGCTATATATTCAAATAAAAGATACACATCATCAACAAATAATATGCAGTCTGTATCATTGATTTTTGGTAACTCATTAATATATACTAAAAATAATATACATCCCAGTACACTACCCTGCGGGATGGAACAATTCATTGTTTTTGGGTCTGACAGATACATGTCTATTTTATCTGTAGTATTGAATATTTCGTGTACTGTGTCGGGTTAATCGAAACAAAAAAATCGCGCCTAAGTCAACGTAAAATTTTATCATCGCAAAATTTAAAACTCCATTTGGTTTGTTTGTTTTGGTGAAAAGTTTGAAAAAGAGATTGGAAACCTGCAACATAAGAAAATTGCCAGCCCGGAACAAAGGCTTCAGCTGGTACAACTCGTGGAGGCTGATCCACAGCTCCGGTTGGGAAAATTTACTACAACTTTCAATAAATCCGAAGCTATAAGAATTAAAAGCAGTAACAGGAACAAAAAAATCATAAACAAAATAATTTTCTGTTACAACTAGTAACAGTTAGATTTTCCTATATAAACTACTCAAAACAAAATAGGGCCCACCGCAATTTTGTCTTTAATTGTGTTTTTAAATAAATTGTTTATTAACTATTGGCAAAATGAAGTACTACCACGTCTAGCAGACATGTTTAAGATGTTCATAATGATGTTTTGAAATGGAACTTTTTTGTTTATCTTTAGTGGGTGGACAGAAAAAGTAAAGTGCTTGAAACTACCCATTTCTCAAATCTTTAATCGTTTATTTCTTCAGTCTTGCTTAGTGCGCAATACTTTATACACACTTTCTTCTTCTTCTTCTGGTGCCTCTCCAACTAGTGAAGGTTGGCAGTCAGCTCCGCATATCTC
Organism: Marasmia exigua; assembly: GCA_019059595.1. Classification (NCBI taxonomy): domain Eukaryota; kingdom Metazoa; phylum Arthropoda; class Insecta; order Lepidoptera; family Crambidae; genus Marasmia; species Marasmia exigua. The sequence goes on along the minus strand of JADPWL010002645.1, from coordinate 3,032 downwards.
GCACGATCTCTTGCTAGATGGAAAAGGTCTGAAGCACTGGCGATCCCCGTCCATTCCCTGATGTTTTGCAACCATGACTTTTTTCTTCGGCCAACTGCTCGTCTTCCCGCCACTTTGCCCATCATAATAAGCTGCAGGAGTTCGTATCTTTCGTGCCTTAGCACGTGACCAAGATATGCAACTTTTCTCTTTTTGACGGTCTGCATCAGATGGCGCTGTTTTCCCACTCGACGTAATACTTCTACGTTGGTCACACGATGCATCCAGCTAATAGCCAGCATACGTCTGTAGGTCCACACTTCGAAAGCTTCTATACGTTTTCGCAGCTCTTCTTTAAGGGTCCAAGCCTCACATCCGTATAGAACTATGGGCCAAATGTAGCACTGCAGTAGGCGAGTTCGCAAGGAAATTCGCAAACTGCGACTGCAAAGGACTTTCTTCATGCTATTAAAGGCACTACGGGCAATTTCAATGCGGGTCTTTATTTCAAGATCACTTGCCCAGTCTTCAGTCACCCATGTACCTAGATATTTATACTTGCGCACTCGCTCTAGGCTCTTGCCCTCTACAGAAATAACTGCATTCATAGCCTCCTTCTTAGTGACCAACATAAACTTTGTCTTGGAAACATTCATTCGTAGACCTGCTTTTTGACTGAATGTATTGACCCTGTCAACTATGCGCTGCAATTCTACTTCTGAAGACGCTATTAGGACTGTATCGTCGGCGTATCTTAGGTTGTTAATGACTCGCCCATTAATTCGGACGCCACAGTCTAGGCCTTCCAGTGACTCCGTTATTATTGCTTCCGAATAAAGGTTGAATAGAGTTGGCGAAAGAACGCACCCCTGCCGGACTCCCCTTTTAATCTCCACTTCGTCGGTTTCGTCCCCGTCTAGCCGAATTGTAGCCGTTTGATGCCAATACAGGTTCTGAATTATACGCAAATCCTTGCCATCTAGCCCGGTATTACGCAATACTGCAATAAGATGGTCATGCAATACCCTATCAAAGGCTTTCTCGTAATCGATGAAGCAAAGAAAAACGTCTTGCTGTATACACACTTTGTTTAACTTTTTTGTCTTGTGTAAGCATTATTCCTGGATACAATGTCAGTCCTCGTCGACATATGTAAAAGCACCCTCTAAAATAAAACACTGAAATAAATCAATTCACTGCTTTACTCTGCTCTTTTGTACAAAAATCACTTTTACAATCTTACGCGCTAAAAGCCAACATCCAGAATCCTTACTTTTTCTAGTTTATATCTGTCAATGTCTATTCTTTTTCTTTTTCACAAACTGGACAGTCCTGTAGACCGTAAAGGTTTTATGGAATGATCATGAACAGAATAAAGTCACACCTTATTTGGCGCGTATCAAACGCCCCTATGCGACATAACAATATTAAAATCATTATAAATTTTAGTTTTGAGCAGATGGCTGTCCAAATAGTCTAACATATGGATGTGGAAACTGCGACAAGGCAGTAGTTTTGCTTCAAGGGGGAGAATCGCAAAGATCCGTTGCTATTCGGCTTGGTGTGTCACGGCGAGCTATTCGAAACGTATGGGAGCGGTTCCAAGAGACGGGCAGTGTAGCTAGGAGGCCTGGAACAGGAAGAATACGAGCCACAACAGCACAAGAAGACCGGTACATCCGATTGTCCGCGCGCCGGGATCGCACAATAACCGCCCGTACCTTGCAATCCCGGCTGAGGTAATCCACAGGTACACGTGTTAGTGATCAGACCATTCGGAATCGACTCCATGAAGACGGGCAACATTCCAGGGTGCGTGTTATCCGGTTAAAATTGACAAGAGCTCATCGGGCAGCACGTTTGAGGTTCGCGCGAGAGTATTTGGATTGGACTATAGACAATTGGAGGACAGTACTCTTTACTGACGAGTGTAAGGTCAAATTTTCTAGCGATGACAGACGCACACGTGTATGGAGAACGTTTTACTGAACCATGTATGCACGGAACTGATCGTTTGGCGGACCAAGTGTAATGATATGGGGCGGCATAAGTTTGTTAGGCAAAACAGAGCTGGTGATTTTGAATGAAAGAACGGTTACTGCCGCCAATTACGTTGAACATGTAATCCGACCCCACGTCATCCCATTTTCACAAAGAGTAGGTGATAATTTTGTCTTCATGCAAGACAATGCTCGTGCGCATACAGCTCGTATTACTCATAGGGCACTCTCTGATGCGAATATTTCAGTTTTGCCTTGGCCAACGATGAGTCCCGATCTCAACCCGATTGAACATCTATGGGATCAATTAAAAAGAAGTCTCAAAGAAACCCATACTGACGTGAATAGCCAACAGGACCTCATAAACGCTCTCAAAATCTGCTGGGAACGAATACCAGAACAAAACATTACTTATCTGGTCGAGAGTGTTCCAGATAGGCTCAGAGAGTGCATTAGGAGTAGAGGAGGTCCTACTCGATACTAAAAAAAAATCTGGCAAATTATTCTAAAAAAAATATTGATGCGCAATTTTTTTATAAAAACTTAATTTGTTTGCGCTTTTCTCAAAAAAAACTGTAATTGTGTGTAACTTGATCAAATGAAATCATTCAAACATTATTTTGTGTTTAAATAATGAGTAAAGCTCTAATTTAATATAAAATAATCATTATAACGTATAAAATTTGTTGGTATATAAATTATGGGACAAAAACATGGTGGGCCCTATTTTGTTTTGAGTAGTTTAATAAAGTACTGTGTGAGTTAAATTCATATTAAATAATGACATATTTGTTGTCAAATAACCTCAAAATGAAGTTTGACAGTCGTATACGAATTACGAACTCCCACTTCTACCGGTTCTCAGCACGTTCGAGCGACGTTCATTCGAACTATTTCGATTATGAAGTTCTGAGAATAGACAGTTATCTGTGCTCTGAGTGCTGCTGCTGCCGTCATTTGTCGCCCATCCCATATCCAGTATATAATACTACTCTTTGGTCGCCCACCACGAAAAAGTAAGGGACGCAAGATTATGCGTTAAAATATAATGCT
>JADPWL010002635.1:0-10541 GCA_019059595.1 Marasmia exigua | reverse complement strand
TGCGCGGCTCTGCGCATTTATCAAGAGACTTTCAGCCTCAACTCAGCGCACTTGTTATTCCTCTGGTAATGCAGGGTATGAGTGGCGGTATTATAATCACCAGGTGATACGTCTGGTCATCTACTCCTTATATTTTATATTAAAAAATCATTCAACATCTGACCTCTTTTTGTACTAAATAAGTTAACACTTGTGTAACGGATATCAGACAACATAGGAATTACGAATAAAATACTTAAATACATAATTATATTACACCCAGGAACTAAAAAAACACACGTGTTTATCGCAGGAATGTTGGTCCAGGGTGGGGCTCGAATCCACAACCTTTGACGTATGAGGCAGGGTCAATACAAGTCCAGTCAATCTTCTTCTTCATCTTAGCGTGTAATTCCCGGTTGCGTCCAAAGCTGTCGCTTTGGTACGTAGACCAGGATTCAGGATTGGGGGGTCTGATAATTACAATGAAGCGACTGCCATCTTACCTTCGCAACCCTTTAACAGGGGAACCAGACCAACTGAATCATGGTAACACGTTTCAGAAACTTTTTTCGAAACGTGCAGGTTTCCTCACGATGTTTTCCCTCACCGCCGAGCGGATGGTAGAAATACACACATATATTTGGACATAGATTTGAAAAAACCATTGGTGCATGCTCGGATTCGAACCTCGACCACCTGCGTGGAAGGTGCGTTCGTATCCATTGAGCTACCATCGCTCAATACGAGTCCAGTAAATATACATATTATACTGGAAATATATTAAATCAGCCCTCTAAAAATTAACTATTTTTACACCAAAAATGTGTGTATTGCCAGTGATGGCATACGGAACCGAAACGTGGACGCTTACAATGTGCCGATTAAGGAGGCTCAAAGTCACCCAGAGAGCAATGGAGAGGGCTATGCTCGGAGTCTCCCTACGTGATCGTATCAGAAATGATGAGATCCGCAGGAGAACTAAGGTCACAGACATAGCCCAAAGGAATGCATGCATCAAGTGGAAATGGCCAGGGCACATACACGTAGCGTTCAGAACAGACGGCCGTTGGGGCGGAAAGGTCTTTGAGTGGAGGCCACGTACAGGAAGTCGCAGCCGTAGCAGGCCTCCCACAAGGTGGACCGACGATCTGGTGAAGATCGCGGGAATCCATTGGATGCGGGCGGCACAGGACCGATCTGTGTGGAGAACATTGGAGGACGTCTATTGGCTGAAATGATGATGCAGATGATGACACCAAAATACTAATTGCACAAAAAACTATGATTTTGATGTACAATTGGTATTTTTTGGTGGGCAAAAAGGTTAGGTTTTTGCTTAGCAATTTATTAATTTTGAGTTAACGTTAAATTATATACCAGTATTGTAGGAGTATTAACGGCTACTTCTAGTAAAGTAACTTTCATATTCATGGCACATCTAGCACCTTAACGCTACTTTATGACCGAAAGTTCGAAAGTGTACGGTTGAATATTTATTGATTGTGGTGCGGTACATACCACATGACCCGGACTTGTAGATACATAAAAACCGTTTAATATCGTAAACACTAAATTACTCATCATCAGCAACCCACACTCGTCCACTGCTGGACATAGGTCTCCCCTAATGCACGCCACTGCTCCCGATTTTCGGCCACTCTCATCCAGCCCACACCAGCCAGCCTTCGAATGTCATCATCCCATCTTGTCGCAGGGTGTCCTACACTACGCTTACCGAGTCGCGGTCTCCACTCAAGGACTTTACGGCTCCAACGGCTGTCAGTTCTGCGGCTAATATGACCAGCCCACTGCCACTTCAGTTTGCTAATACGGTGGGCTATGTCGGTGACTCTGATTCTCTGTCGGATTACATCATTTCTGATGCGGTCCTTCAGTTCACTACTACTAAATTACTAATAGTGCTCAATGGTCCAAGCATTAGTAAGAAAGGGGGTTATTTCTTTTTTTGTTATACATAGGTGACAGACGAGCAGGCGGATCACGGCTGCTCATGGACACCCGCGACACCAGTGGGGTCACAAGTGCGCTCCCAACCTACGAATCCCCCTTTCGTCCGGATTTCCATCCGGGGGAAAGGGGGATACCCTCATTCACGCAGCGAAACACAGCACAGTGCTGCTTCACGCCGGTTTGTGAGACCGTGGTATCACTCCGGTCGAGCCGACCCATTCATCACCCGAAACGTGGCTCTCCCACGGTAAGGGGGTACGGGGGTATTGTACGATAACAAATTTAGCTGGTTCGCAAGATGGCTGGTGTAAATAAAATGCAGACTGCGTATAGGAGGGGCATGGTTGACACTCGAACCTACTCGTAGAGAGATCCTATCCTTACCTTGTTTTCTACCTCGTACGACAAAACTCTGGAATGAACTATCGCCTGCGGTATTTCCGGACAGATACGACCTGCAAACCTCCAAGAAAAGAGTTTTTAGTTAGAAGGTAAAAATTTTCGTATGGAATAAACGCTTGACCGATGGGAACCGTCAATGAGGTCTTGAATAAGACGCCTTTGCCCAGAAGATCCATGTTCACTCTTCCCTTAAAGTCCCATTTTCATACATACTCGTATTTGATTCAAATAAATGAGCCAGCTAAAAAAAGTTTGCTGTATTCTGTTACGACTTATTCTCCTGATGTTCAAATGTCAACATTTGGCATAGCAAAAAAAATTGTTTCTTAATTCACTGCAAATGTTAATTTTTGACCTGAAATAAATCGAGGATAATGACCCTAGACGCCATGTTGGTCTTTTGGTTTAAGTACCGAGCCGTGATCTCGGGGTCCTGGGTTCGATACCTGGGTCGAGAAAAAAATGTGATTCGAATTTTTCGAACATAGCCCGGGTTTGTGATCACCAATCCGCATTTGGCAAGCGTGGTGATTGAGCCTAATCCTATCTTAGTAGCGATGACTTGATTTCTATGATGGAGGCCTTTGCCCTGCAGTGGGACAGTTATAGGCTGATACATTCGAATGACCCTACTTTGTGTCATAGTAATAAATACTCAGGGCGACAAGTCCTACAGAATGCAGCAAAAATTTTACTGGCCGGCACTTGGACCAAAAAGATTACCTTAAACTGATATCCTGTATCTCTTGGTACCAGAGAGCGGAGCGGTAATTCCGCCCACACATCGCATCGCTCGCAACTGATAGCGCCAATCAGTCATCGCGCTTTGTAAATTAAATCCGTGCCAAGCTATTACTCTCACGCAGCTGTGCCTGGGATGATATGTGATCAAAGTATTTTTGCACGTGAAACTTTGATCAAGTAATAATAATAATAGCCCCGAACCGATTTCAGCTACGGCGGATTTCAACGAACAGCCACGTACGCAGGATATGTTAGAGATGTTAGAGTGCTCAAGTGTGTGCGAAAACACAAGCGCACTCTCTATTCCCTTACCCTCATATTCCGATGGGAAACGAGATGCCACAACCGGAGAGGGAACAACGACTTAGCGTGCTTTCTGTGGCACGGGGGTACAAGAGCACGTGGGTACAAGACCGCCAACTTCCAGACTCCGGGCTGACACTCAGGAATTACTTACCGAAAACTTAGGTACAAATTTTGGCCTGTTCCGCGGTTCGAACGCGGGAACTCTTGCGCAGCCGTCGCTTTAAAGTGCGACCAACTTACCACTGCGCTACAGAGGCAGTCAATTCAGAATTAGAATCTTTATTACTTGTACAACCTTTGCGGATAAAGAATGGGATCAGAAATGGCGGCGCATCTATTCACTTCTCGCTCGCACACTATTTGCGTCTATACTCGCACCCCACGAGTGCGAGAAATGGCGGCGCATCTATTCACTTCTCGCTCGCACACTATTTGCGTCTATACTCGCACCCCACGAGTGCGAGTATAGACGCAAATAGTGTGCGAGCGAGAAGTGAATAGATGCGCCGCCATTTCTGATCCCATTCTTTATCCGCACAGGTTGTAACGGTATAACAATTTGCGGGTGACATTGTAGCATGAATGAAGTACAACAACAGTTTACCCATGTCTCGGGCATGCAAAACTTATTAATTACAACTTACAAAATATAATACAGAAACGTGAAAATAGAAATAGAAATGTTAATGTTTACGGTTGAAATATAAAATAAATTTTCAGTTGACCACTTTTTAAGGTTCGTTGATTCATTCGATCAAGTAAACACAACATGTATAGGTAAACATTTTTATCCCTTTAACCACCACTTTTACACGACCATTCTGAATAACCATGTGGTCCCCGGCAGAGTAGAATGGACAACATTTCAAAATTGCTAAGCTCTGAAACAAAAAATACCATTTCTTTATTTACTGTTCCGCTGCGCGAATATATATTTATTAATTTTTTATATTGCTTATGTACTGAGAAAAAAATTAAAAACTAAAAAACGTAAGATGACGTCATCGGACGGCAGAATGTAAAATATTTCTTTGCCTAGCACATTATAGTTTTAAATTTACGAAATGCCAAACCCATGACATGCAACTGTCAAAAAAAAAGACAACTTGTCAACGTTGAATGAATGAATGACGTTGACAATGTTGACACTAGTACTATTTACCTTTGACAGTAGTACCTTTTTTTTATTAAAACAATGATAAGCAAAAGAATATCGCTGTATTCAGCCGTCCGATGACGTCATTTGGCGCTTACGTCTATTTAGAATATAAAGAATTTTAATAATTATTTTATGCATGAAAATGGACAAATTTTGAAAAAAGAAAAAATATGGGTCCGTTCATTTTATGTCTATTTTCATATAAAAAAACAATATGGACATGTTAAAAATATGAAATGTTGTCCATTGGCCACCCTCACTCTTACCGAGGCGTCGTAAAAGGCGACTAAGGCAAAGCTGCTGGCATGATCATCAGCACCCAGAGAAGGAAAACTCTGCATTTTTATCAAAACCCTCGCCAACCCGTCTGCCAAGCGTGGTGAGTATGGCAATTACCCCTCATGTGATTGAGGGAGGCCCGTGCCCCAGCAGTGGGGACTTAAATGGGCTGACAATGATTCTGAATAACATTTGTTGTTCTATGACTTGTAACAATCTTTCCACTCCTCATAATAATATCCTCCAACCGATTCCGGCTAAGGCGGCCAATCTCAACGATCAGCCACGTACGCAGGATATATTATAGTGCTCAAGTATGTGCGCAAACACAAGTGCACTCTCTATTCCCTTGCCCTCATATTCCGATGAGACACTAGGCGACACGACCGGAGAGGGATCGGGCGCAGGAACAACGGCTTAACGTGCTTTCCGAGGCACGGAGGTATAAGACCGCCAACTTCTAGACTCCGGGCTGATACTAAGAATTTCTTAACAGAAAAACTCAGGTACGAATTTTGGCCCGACCCGGGAATCGAACCCGGGACCCCAAGTCCCACCCGTCACTTTAGAGTGCAAGGCGCTACTTACGACATAGTATAAAATCTTGAATTTTTTTAATTTGAGTTTATATTTTAGTAGCTAGCTATCTTAAATGATCTGACTAAATCTAAAGCTAAACGTAAGAGTGTTCAACAAAAAATATATAATTCAATTTTACGAAAATTAAAGGGGCAACCCTGGACTCTCTCCACAAAATTACACAAAATGGCGGAGTTTCAATACTGCTTTAGCGTATATATCTACTGTGGTCTTGGCCTCCGAAACAAGAGATCGCCACTTCGGTCGATCCGATCGGAGTAGTGGACTACTTCTTGTCACTTATTGACCTGGAGCTGGCGCAGATCAGTCTCGACGACGTCCTTGCAGCGATACCTAGGAATTTCTAAGTCATAGAATATATTTTTTTAGAATGGTTGGTGGAAAGGTTAAAGGTAAAGGATTTAAGCATACATAAATATTAAATATTTCTTCACAACATCACATACATTGATCTGACTCCGAGATAGGTAGCTCAAGCACCTGTGTTGCGGATATCAGAAACAACAGTGGAATAACAAATATATACATATAATACTTTTCTTTCGTAAATACATCCTTATAATACATTGAAAACACACAGACTAATACAGACAGACATGTTCATGCACACAAATGTTTGTACTGTGCGGGGATCGAACCCTAGGACCAAAGGCAGTGTTCACTACCACTGTTCCAATCGGGTCGTCGTAGAGACAACATTAACATGGCCAAGACAAGGCTGGCAACACATTTTTTTTATCTTATCTGTTAGGGGTCTTTTTTTCATGGGGCACGTCGGCCCTAAGGGATCTTTTGTACCTCCCCTATCTTTTGCGCTCCTACTCACGAAAGATTCGTTTCATCAGCATCACGATGTCTTTCGGACTGAAGTGCCTGTAGTCTCCTGGTTTAGGAAGCGTTACCTAGAAGACACATTCTGCCTCTGGCGACTCACTGCATTCACATAAAAGATGTTCAATGGTTTCCGTCTCCTCCTTGCATGCTCTGCAGTCGCTGTTCGATGTTATGTTCATCTTCATCAGCATTTTGTTCGTTGCATAATGCCCTGTTAACGCTCCTTTGAGCATCTTTGCTGTTGTGTAATGCCTCCGAGAAGATGTTTTTTCCATATCTTTGTATTGTCTCTTATGAAGGCCTTTGAATGTTTAATTCCTAGATTTTTCTTCCATTCCTTAGTTTGCTCTTCGTATACATATTGCCGGAATGCCATACCTACTGATGGTGCAGCTCGACAGTCCAACAAAAGGTTTCGGTCCAATGTATTTTGATTTAGAGCCCTTTCTTGCTAGCCTTTTTGTTTCCTGTGTAGCCCTCGTGACCCGGTATCCACTATAGCCTTACCCCGTCGTGTCGTCCCAAGCAGTTTAGGGTTTGATGGCATCGCACACCAACTTAGAGTACACTTTCGGCTTGGCCAATGCCTTCAGTGCCGCTTGGCTGTCACTAAGAATGTATATAGCAACACATTAGCGATCAGCGATCTCTCTAATTTCGCGGATGAACATCCGCGAAAACAGAGTGATGGGTGGCCTTAATTACTTTCCATCAGGTGACTCGCTTGCTCGTTTGTCCAAATTAGAGACCAATAGACAACTAAAGCAGCGGAAGCAACTTTGTTTTATAATTACTACTGTTCTATGTAATGAAGAAAAGTAGTCGGTAAACATTGATTGCCCACTTCACAACGTCATCAGGTCCATAAAACAATCCAGCTCAGTGTTTATAAATCCCTTAGTCTAACTGACAAAACCTTACACCCCTCATATTAGCATTAACATTGTGTTTGGAGAACTCTACAAGCCTATTGTTCTAGAAAACATACACGAATACCTCCATCGCTCAAATTTGAATCATATTTCACCTTAGGAAGAGTCAGTTTTGGTTTGCGAGGAGGGAATTAGATGGTATATTCGACAAACTGGGATGAAAGCAAGTTGATTTGATTATACATTCCGCTTCCATTTTGAAATCTATTGTTCTTTTAGTAGTGTTATCACGTGTAAGAGAGTGGTTCCGAATAATTTAGACCTTAGTTTTCGTAGGTCTGCTACGTGATTTCAAACATTTGACCATCCGATTGGATCAGTGGTAGTGAACGCTCCTCTGGTGCAAGAGTTGCGGGTTCGATCCTCGCACAGTATAAATATTTGTGTGCATAAACATGTCTGTTTGTATTGGTCTGGGTGTTTTCTATAAACTCGTATTATAGGTATGTAGAGGGTACCGGAGGCCCAATCCAGGGGAAAGGGGGTTAAAAGGTAAACAGCGCACTTGTGACACCACTGGTGTTGCAGGTGTCCAAGGGCGGCGGTAATTGCTTACCATCAGGTGATCCGTCGGCTCGTCTGCCACCTATATCATAAAAAAATAACAACAAAAAAAGAGTATATTTGTGATTCCGCTGTTGGTTCTGATACCCGTAACACAGATAGATAGAATAGATCAATGTAGGTATGTGATGTTGAGAAATATTTATTTATTTATTTGAATAGGATGAATTCTTGTATTGTTCCAAACGCAAGTGGTTATGGTTCTAGCTGAGGCTAGCGTGAGCCACGTTTTGGCATAAATGTGCCAGATCTACTGGATTGATACCACGACCTCATACAAAACATTGCACAATGTTTTTAGCTTGTTTCTAGTGTGTGACGTCAATAATGTGACACTTTCTAAAAGATAAGTTATTTTCAAGTTATTTATCATCAAGTGATAAAAAAAAAATGTCTTCGTCCACAGACACGTTGTTTTTTCATATTATTTTTCTACTCAAAGATATGTTGACAGTGTCAAGTAACTTTTTTAAGTGGGTGGAACAGTCGAAATCAGGCAAAGTCAAGTTCACTAATAAAAGGCCGGTTATTTACGTTTTATCGACCTATTGATTCTGCTGATTCACTCTAACCGCAATCGCGGGTTTTTTGACTATATCGGATCTAAAGCAAGTTGTCACGTAAAAACTCACTCGTCACACAATAGTAGTGTTATAAACGATACAATTCAACTAGGTATTCTTATTATTTGGAACACTTGGCGGCACTTCACTGCACAAATAAACACCATTTTTTTACACTAAAAACTAAATACTACTAACTACTAATAACACTAAATACTAATTTAAAACCTTTGAATTGCATCAGCCCACGCGGAGTGTTTGAGTCCTACCGCCAGAATCCGTTGTTTTATACAAGGGGTGTATTTAAAAGCAACAGTAATACAGGCTGTCAATTCTATCAGACAGCGCGACCCCGCAGACTAACGTTTAGTGTTTCTGACAGTCGGCTCCCTCACGTGTAGAGGGATGAAACCACTGGAAGATGGTAGCCACACATCTGAGAGTTCTGAGACCATTTGAGGTAATAGGACTTTACCTATAAAATTGCCGTTCTGCAGTACTGGCCATTTCAAATCAAAATTATTTTTGTTCGGCTGGGAATTCTAATTTCAAATTAGGATGTTTTGATTTTTTTAAATAATTGAGTCTTTGATTTCTGAACGTTTGAAGTCACTCTTCAGCAGATTTTATTTAGGTTTTTGAACATTCATATCTTTTTATTACACACAATTGTGTTGTAACTACCTACATAATATAAGCTTTTTTTTATTTTCCTTTCTTTAAAATTGTTACTGGATGCTTTTTATATGTTTAAGTTTTATTTTAAAAATATGCAATTCTTTTTCCATAAGTAGTCATTAATTTATTTAATAATGTTATTTTATTTTCATCGCATTTAGATAGATAGATAGATAGAAACATTTATTCACTGAAAATACGACACACCACATTTTACAGATAAGAAAGGACGCAACAAGTATAATCATATAATATTTAAACAAAGACAAAAAGAAACAAATACAAACTAAAACAGCAAACACAACATTACCAATATAAAAGGAGACATACAAAAAAAAATTAAAGAGAAAAAAAAGTAGTAATACGGCTTCTCAAGCCGGGCAATAAGTAATTGCGTACAGGTGTGTGTATGTGTGTAAGGTATGTCGCGATAGTCAGTGAAAAGTAGCTCACTCAGCTTCGGCCATGGCTTCAGGTAGGAGTACCTTCAGGCCATGGCGCTGGTTTTATGTGCGCCCTAATGTGATGCACGGACGATATATATGGGGCATAAATAGTTTATATGTATAGGTACGTAATAGTTTATAAATAAATTAAACATAACGTTGTGTCTAATGGTGCGCAAATAATTGTTTATTTTCGCCACCTTTAGTCCCGATATATGAATTTTAATATTAATTCGGTCAGTTTGGTCATCCTGGCCAGGGGTACCTCACCGGTGGTTGTCAAGTGCTATTTTTGTTCGGCCTCTATGATGGATAGTGTGGAATTACAATCTTTCAATATGCTGGGGAGGAGAGCCAGTTCGTATTTCATACGTACGGTATTTTTTGTCCATCGTAATAACGGGATTAAACCTGGAGCTGTGGAGTAGGTACAGATATTTTTGATACTTACATTTACTACGTAATTACTGTATGCTACGTTTTATTAAATATTTAATCAAAGTGCAAAGTGAATATAATAAGCTACCGTTTTTGAAGTTCTGACCGGAAATCTAGTGCTTTATAATTGAACAAAATTGACTGATATACTTTTTAGGCCATTACAATGTATAAATCCTATCAAATGCTGTCTTCCTCAAAATACCTTAAAAACATTTTTATACTGGATGTATGAGTAACCATTACAATAATCCCTTTGACCACCTCTTCTACCATATTAAAAAAATATGAGACCTATGAGTTTTAGAAATTCTTATTTAAAAAAATTAGTCTGTCTATTGTTGTTGTATCATAATTATTGAAAAGGATACAGAAGGTCCAGTAGAGAACGTAAAATCGTAAAAATGAAGAATAAAAATATTTATTGTGTAAAAATATAATAGACACGCACAATAGCAACAGTAGAGTAAAGCGCAGTTAAAACAGCATGCGCTATTATTGGCTGGCGCAGTGGCGCCATCCAGTGACATGAATTACAAGCTGGCTGTCGGTATAGCAGCATCTGTTTAAATATTTACCACAAATATTTTGTTTTTAAGCAATAATTACCTAATATATGTCTCTTAGTTTTTCACATAAAACT
>JADPWL010002634.1:0-18082 GCA_019059595.1 Marasmia exigua | reverse complement strand
ATCCACTCGATTTTGGTATCGACTACAACGCTTTCGATTGTTAGTGGATCGATACAACTAAGGTGAGGATTCGGACGATGCAAATAACAAAGAAACCATAATAAATATTTATTGTAACGTGAATACTGACCGCGTTCCTGTTCTACAAAAATAAGTATAGTCTCAAATTCGAACTGATTCATTTATACACTAATGTTAATATTATCTTGCAATTCCCCAAATTGTGTTTATAGATCACTCATTGTGTAGACGTTGGAGAACACTTAGCGATACAGCATTACGTTACTTGTCGTTTGTAGGAACGTTCTTGCCTGAATATTCTCACTGGACAACCATACTTGAAATTGAATTAGATACCGCAATCGTATTGATCCAGAGAGGCTATCAAAATTCATATTTTACTACACTCCTTATAAAAAATGGCAATGATACAAATTTTGTTTTTTTTTTTTTGTTCTTAAATAAATAAAGATTTAAAATACAACTTGTTAATAAAAAAAAATTAATTAAATACGATACAGGATTCGATCCATAAAATCGTATCAATCTATTGGTCGATATCGTACGATACAGTGTGTTACGATCATACGATCCAGAGGTAGCGATACTAAGTACACGGATCGGAAACATTCCCTAGGTTGGACATTAATTTTCACTTAGTCAAGTAGCGTATCAGTACACCTTTTTTGCGGATAAAGAATGGGATCAGAAATGGCGGCGCATCATTCACTTCTCACTCGGCACCCTATTGCGTCTATACTCGCACTCGTGGGTACTGACTGCCAAAAAAAAATATTCTGCGTTCCCTTCCCTGTCGCATCAGTCCGACGCGTTCTCAGTATTCCGTGGTTTGAAACTTTCGTTATTTTGTCATTTGGTAGGTTTGTTGTTATAGTTTATGTTAATTTGTATGTAAATAATTGATTAGTTAGTTATTTATGAGTTAGATAGTGTTTTTTAAGATATCGTTACAATACGATAATAGATATAGTTAAGATATATTTTATGGACAATCTTTTTATTCAGATACTAATTTGTAAAATTTATGAAGGCATACTAGAATTAGTACATGAAAATAATGTTATTAAATTACAACTGTATAAATCATAAAATGTTCTAACGAAAATCTATATTTAATACTAATCTTATAAAGCTAAAATAGTTGGTTTGAACGCGATGAACTCAGGATCTAACTGGACCGATTTCAATATTCTTTCACCATAGGAAAGGTACGTTAGGTAGTCATAGGCTATGTATGTACCACGGGCGAATTACGGGGCGGACGCTAGTAAAACATATACTTACTTGAGACAAATTCGTTTATCGTTAAATATATATAATCTGCAATCTGAATAATTTTTTATACATTTTTTATATACAGTCAAAAAGACTCAAAATAATAAAACCTATAAAACATACTCGTACATAAATAGTATTTTAAATTAATAACACTAATTATTTAGTAAAAAAAAAACAAAAACAGTTTATCAACAGGTAACGAGATTTATTTTATACTGAAAACTGTCAAAATAAGTTTCAAAACCGTTGATGCTGACGGTAACGGTCCACGCGCCGCCATTTTTTTTTTTCCTTAATTCCCCCCCCCCAAAAAATTTCTTATCAGCACGGATAGTACAGAATGTTACCTTATGCGAGCCGGGCGACGGCATGCCGAGGCGGTCCGCAGCTCCTCGAGAGGTCGCCGGGCTTCTTTCTCGCGCAGGCGCGTCTCGAAACTCCTGCCTTCGAGTACAGGTCCCCATGGAATGTCATTCGGGGCTTACATTTGTCTGACCATCTGTAGACCAATTTGGGTCAATTTTAATGGGGTTTAAGCTAACGTTTTATTCTATGCGATCCATCATCATCATAATCATCATCATCACCATTTAAGTACCCCACGATTGGTGGGTCGGGCCCTCCCTCAATCCCATGAGGGGTAATTGCCATACTCACCACGCTTGCAGGACGGGTTGGCGAGGGTTTTGATATAAAAATGCAGAGGTTTTCCTTCTCTGGGTGCTGATGATCATGCCCAGCAGCTTTACTTAGTCGCCTTTACGACACCTCGGTAAGAGTGAGGGTGGCCTAACTTATACTCGCCGAGACCACACGGCTCTGCGTATCCGATATCTATTTACTAGGGACACAAATCAGACTAAGTTTTTATTTTAATAGGTGGCAGACGAGCAGACGGACCACCTGATGGTAAGCGATTGCAGCCGCCCCCGAGACACCCGCAACACCAGTGGAGTTCACAAGTGGGTTGCCAACTTTTAAATCCCCCTTCTCCGAATGGCCTCCGGAATCTCACTAACGTAGCGAAAACACAGCACAGAGCTGCTCAGCCCGTGTTCTGTGAGAGCGTGGAGTATTCCGGTCGAGCGCCTTTCAGCCGAAGCGTGGCTATCCCACGGTCAGAAGATAAAGATACTCCCGACAAACTTAGAGCCTTAAATTAAGTACAACCTGTGACGGCGCATCTATTCACTTTCGCTCGCACACTCTTGCGTCTATACTCGCACTCGTGGTGCTGCGAGCGACCCAAGAGAATAGATGCGCCGCCATTTCTACCCATTCTTTTATCCGCACGCATCTAGTTCTATGCACTTTTGCTGAAAAAAAGGGCTGTACCTTTTTGCCTCAGCTCCCTACCTTACCTTATTTTTAGAGGTTTTTTTTTACAACATGAAGGGACCGTACACTCAAGTGTGCCGTATTCAAAACGTTAATCAAATTTCACCATTTCTCTATATCTTCACGCGCGGTCCCGAAACAAAGTGTCTTGCTTGAGAAACAGACCGAAGGTAAACAAAATATGAAGGTCCGTTTTTAAAATAATTGATGTTTGATCGATTGACATTGGAACTCATGCTATATACCGCCATCAATGGGATTTTATTGCGAAAAACCCTTATTCACAAAAGAGATAACCAAAAATGCTTACCTCGCTTCTATGTTAAATCCATTCATTAACTCATATAGCCTCACTGATTTCATCTATAATATGGGAAAATAAAAATCCAGTTCACACTGGCTAAGTATGATCGAAACAGGAGAGCAAAGCTGCGTCTTTCTAACATCCTCTGTATTTGACCAACAATATTAATGAACATTTGTTAGTATTCTCATTCTCGAAATGACTGAAATGAGGTAGGTTTAATAAATGAAAAAAAAAATACAGGAGTGGTTTAGTAAAGCTAAATTGATTGATATGATATAAATAAACTAAATTATTTATTCCTAAAGTACCACAGAATAGAAACAATCGGCCTCACAGAAAAACCGGCGTGTGAAGCAGCAGGTTTGCTGCGTCGAGAAGAGGGTACCGGAGGTCCAATACGGGAGAAAGGGGATTAAAGGGTGCGTAACGCACTTGTGACTCACTGGTGTCGCGGTTGTCTATGGGGCGGCGGCAAGCGCTAACCACAGGCGATCCCGTCTGCTCGTTTGCCACTATCCACATAAAAAAATCTAAATAGTGGGCAGGTTTCATCACAATGTTTTCCTTCACCACCGAGTTAGTGGTTCCGAGTGGGCACATGGAACTTCTAGTTTTTTTATGCTGTAAGACGAGCAGACCGATCTTAGGGTAAGCAATTGGCGCCGTGGATACCCGTAACACCTGCGGAGGCACAAAAGCGCTGCCAACTTTTAACTTCCCTTTCCCCCAGATTGGGCCTCCGGTACCCTTACTCACCTGGTGAAGCACAGTGTAGGCGTGGCTTCACATCGGTTTTCTGCGATGCCGTGGTTTCACTCCGATTGAGCCGGCCCATTCAAGCTGAAGCGTGGTTCTCCATCAGTAAAAACGTTTACGTGGTTACTTATCCAGTGAGCTACCGTCGCACCCAAAAGTCATCATCATCATCTATCTCATTACCCTCCTGCCCTTTTCCCAGGTTATCTGGGGTCGGCGCAGTATGTTTTCCTTTTCCATACGTCCCTGTCATTCGTCATCGAATCATCCACCTCTTTTTCCATCATGTCATTCTTCACACAATCCATCCATCTCTTTTTCGGCCGTCCTCTGTTCCTCCACCCACTTACGTTTAAACTCATCATCATCTATCTATACTATTAATAAAATAGTAAATCCCATAGACAGCGGCAACGCTTATAGGTAATTCGAAAACACGAAACCTTTGAGCGATGTAATCTACACCTAGGCGACATCTATTGGTTTAAAGTGGAACTAATGTCCTGAAACGAAGTGTGGGCGGTCACCATAATTAAATAAAAACATCACATACATTGATCTGATTCCGATATAGGTAGCTGAAGCACCCGTGTTACGGATATCATGTCACTTACTTGAAGAAAGCATCGTGCAGCTTCTGATAATCGATGTCAATCTTGCCGAGCTTGGGGCGCGTGCGCTCGCGCATCTTGGCCTTGAGCGTCTTGGTCTCCTCCTTGTCCTGCAGCGAGGCGCGCATCTCCATGATGCCGGTCTTCTTGATGAAGTCGGGCAGGTCGAACGGCGGCTTCTCTATGCCTCGTTTGCCTTGCAAGTACTGTGGGAAACATGGGAATGAGTTTTCACAATTAATAATAATAATATCCTCCAACCGATTACGGCTGCGGCGGGCAATCGCAACGCGCGTACGCAGGGTATATTATAGTGCTCAAGTGTGTACGAAAACACAAGTGCACTCTCTATTCCCTTACCCTCATATTTCTATGGGACACTACTGTGACACGACCCTAGAGGGATCGAGCTCAGGACCAACAGCTTAACGTGCTTTCCGAGGCACGGGGCTCAAGACCGCCAGACTCCGTGCTGCCACTAAGAAATTCTTACCGAAAATTTAAAGTGTGACCCACTGCGCCACCGAGGCAGTCAATATTGAGATAACTTGTGATTGGAAAGAAAGCAAATTTTATTATTTTGGACATCACAACACTACATACGAGTACAACATTAGTTACAAAAGAACAAACAAACAAAAAAAAATAGATACAGAAAAAAAAGAAAAAACAAAATAATGAGTACAAATAACCAGGCAGTGCAAATAATATATTGTGTATATCAGCCTACGTCATGACCCTGCTGAGTGTGTATGTGTGTAGGAAAAGTGTTAATGTAACTGTGAAAAAAATAAAAATAAATAATGAACGAAATAAACTTATTTAATTTATTTAATTAATTACTGGCATTGAAGGTGTATAGAAGGCAGCAGGATGATACAGTGAAACATCTTCAGTGCAAGACGGATGTTTATTGAAAGTCGTATCAAAACCAATATAATTCATAACTTATTGATAATTATAAAACAACTTAGTAAGCAGAGCTCCAAACTTTACACGCGCGACCTAATTTGGTATTTAAGGTGATTTTGTAAGACAACACACTTCAATTTATTGTAAGTCAAAAACACAGGTTTACTGCCTCTAACCACAGATAGACACAGAACTCCAGCTGTATATATCGCGTGCTAAACGATTACTACAGACTATATGGTTCGGCGTTACACAGGGACGGAGTATATGGAACGTGTTTTAAACCCAAAGCACACACGCATTTATCATCGGCAATTCACACACTCCACCCTTGACAAGGCCATACGCAGCGATTGAGTCTCTTTCCGTCAGCCTAGTGTTACCGAACAGCAGACCAGTCGCAAAAATACGCGATTTCGATACCGCGAACGAACGCAGGGACGCAAAATCGCGATGCAGCATCGATGAAGTCACAATATAGCCGATGCGCTACGCTGAAAGTAGAGTTCGCGCCACCAAAGAAGTCCAGTGAGTGGCGCGACTTCTGTCACGTCTACATTCAAATTTGAGCTTTGTTGATAAAGACACAAGGAATCTCAAATTTTAGTTCCGTGTTTTGCCGCGGGAGTTCTTTCGTGGCGCGGGTTCTACGTGTGTGCTGTGATAAACATATCAAAAAAAATATGCTTACGTACGTCATATGTACTTGAAGATCCTCTAAATACTGTTTTACCTAATTATTTATTGGCAAAAACTTGTGTCAATTTACATAGTCAGTGACTTGTGCACTAGGCTCGCAGCCCTGTGTTGCAGAAGGCGATGAATGAGTATCATCATCATCAGCCCATTTAAGTCCCCACTGCTGGGGCACGGGCCTCCCTCAATCACATGAGGGGTAATTGCCATACTCACCACGCTTGGCAGACGGGTTGGCGAGGGTTTTGATATAAGTGCAGAGTTTTCCATCTCTGGGTGCTGATGATCATGCTAGCAGCTTTACCTTAGTCGCCTTTTACGACACCTCGGTAAGAGTGAGGGTGGCCTATTCTACTCTGCCGGGGACCACACAGCCAGAATGAGTATACAGTAATACAATTTTATTGCAGGTTTTAGCGTATTGCTCCAGTTCTTTTAAATGCCAAAAATAAAAAGTGCTAACAAATTCAACTTAATGTGCAACCTGTGCCGATAAAGAATGGGATCAGAAATGGCGGCGCAACTATTCACTTCTCGCTCGCACACTATTTGCGTCTATACTCGCACCCCACGAGTGCGAGTATAGACGCAAATAGTGTGCGAGCGAGAAGTGAATAAATGCGCCGCCATTTCTGATCCCATTCTTTATCCGCAAAGGTTGTACCTACATCAATGGACAAGAAATGGGAAAAAAGGATACAAAGCTAGGAAATTTATAGGAGTAATAATAATAATATCCTCCAACCGATTTCGGCCACGGCGGCCAATCTCAATCAGCCTCGAACGCAGGATATATTATAGTGCTCAAGTGTGTGCCCAAACACAAGTGCACTCTCTATTCCTTTGCCCTCATATTTCAATGGGCCACCAGTGTGACACGACCGAAGAGGGATTAGGCGCAGGAACAACGTCTTAACGTGCTTTAGGAGTAGTTAAAGAGTCTTTAAGGTCTGGTCATAAGCATCTAAAAGTTTGTCACAAAAGTTGTTTTTTTTTTGTTCTACGTTATTTACCTTCCGCTTGTAGCACCAGTGGCGCGGCACCTGCACAGTGTTCCGGTGCGCCTTGAGCTGCACCAGCAGGCGCGGGTCGCGCGCGGTCACGTCGTACATCTCCACCACGTCGGGCCGCGCCACCAGCTGCTTCAGCTCCGCCACCGACAGCCGCGACAGCTTCTTCAGCTTGCGCTTCGAGAGCCGCTCCTTCTCGTCGGCGGCGTTTTTCTAATTAAAAAATAAGTTATCTTTATGAATTGTAGCCTGTGTGCTGTTATGATATGTTCCTAATCTTAGCGTGTTATGCCCGGTCGCGTTGGAGCCCGAGGTACGCTTGGACCGTGCTTCAGGACTCGGGGAATCTGGTAATTACAATGAAGCACCTGCCGTCTGACCTTCGCAACCCTTTTGACAGGGGAACCAGACCAATAAAATTTGACCAAAAAACGACCCTAAATCCTATAAACGGACAACGCAATGAACAGCGTATACCAGACCCCCCCCCCCCCCTCACGCCCCGCCCCGCTCTCAAACATTACATTGCGGGCTATACAAATACAATACAAATAATTTTATTTTCTCATATTCATTCTCATACATGTTTTGAGATGCTCCAGTAAGTAATAAGATACTTGAGTTGGAGCTATCTCGCTCTTCCCATTACATTTCACTTAAATGAGTAAATAAAATCTAAAGCTACTAAAAATTGGAAAAAAAAAATTATAATAATAAAGTTCTTATTTTTAACACTTCTTGAATTTAGGTACATAAGTATTTTAAATTTAACTTTAAATTGTACAAAAAAAACAAAAAAAAAGGTTATAAACAAATTTAGTGTGGTGTGTGTGTGTTGTGTGTATGTGTGTGTTTGTGTGTATGTGTGTGTGTATGTCATTTATCTATACTGAGAAGTTTTTCAGTATCCTCATAATTTAGTCCTAGAAGAAATTTTGTCACCGCTTTTCTACACTCTTTAAGATTTTTGGGATAAATATTTAACTTTTTATTTAAGCTATTGTATATATGAGCGGACCGTGATGTTGACTGACGACTTGCAAAAGTAGTTCGAACTTTCCGAGAGGGTACCACTTTAGCTTTTCGTCTTTTATTAGGATTAAGTTTCCTAGGGTCTAGGGGTAATTTTCGGGTGGGTATTAAGTAAAAGGGTTCAAAATGTATAATTTTCTTACTGATAGGAGTCCGCTAAGGTCATAAAGTTCTCTGGTTGGGAATCTATATTTTTTATAGTACATCACTTTTAGAAGGGAACGTTGTGCTCTCTCCAGGTAAATGATTTTAGTTTTAGTAGCTCCACCCCATACAGGTATGCAATAGGATAGTACCGATTGTACCAAAGCAATATAAGTTTTAGTTATTAAGAGACCTGACATGTAGTGACGTAAATTTTTAAAGATCCATATAAATTTCCGCATCCTACCTACTACTAGATCAATTTGATTATGCCAGGAAAGTCTTTGGTCAACCATAATGCCTAAATATTTTGTATGATTGACTTTATGAATAAAAGGGCATGAGCTACATTCATTTGGATCTAGGCAAGTGTGAATAAAGAGCCGCAAGTCTCCTTTTGGTTGGCCTCTTTGGTCTGGACTGAAACATACAAAATTTGTTTTTGCTGTATTAAGAGTAAGTAAATTTGAGTTCAACCAACCAGCAACTACAGCTAAACCTTTTTCTGCAGTTTTTTTGCACGACTTCCCATGAGCGTCCGGAGAAAACAATGGCTGTATCGTCCGCATATGAGAAAATCTGTCCTCCACAGCTCGTTAGATCGCATAATTGATTAATATATATTAAAAATAAGGTTGGACCCAGGACAGATCCTTGAGGGACACCATAAGATACACATTTTTCATTGCTATAGTAGGAGTCAATTTTCACAACTTGCCTTCTGTCCAAAAGGTAGTCCTCAAAAAGTGTTAAAGCTGTACCTCTTATTCCAATCGATTCAAGTTTACTTACAAGTTTAGGGACAGAGACGGTATCGAAGGCTTTTTTTTAAATCGATAAACACGGCGAGACATTTTTCTCCATTATCAACCTTGTCAACAACTAGTTTTGTAAAGTTTGCTATGGCATCCTGTGTAGACAGACCTTTCCTAAAGCCATATTGTGAATCGGACAGTATTTTATTTTTATCTAAGTAACTAAGGAGTCTATTGTTTAAGAGTTTTTCAAGGATTTTGGAAATACCCGGTAAGACTGATATAGGCCGATAATTATTAACATGGTCTCTGTCCCCACTCTTGTATATAGGAGTAACCAATGAGCGTTTCAGAGCTTTTGGGAATTTCCCATTTCTGAAGCTGAGATTGGCGAGCTGACAAATCAATGGAACCACAATGTCTTTGCACTTTTTAGGAAAGTCGTTGATATGCCATCCCAACCCGGGGCACTTCCAGAGTCCAGGCTCATTAGTACACCAGATACTTCTAGGGGGTCTGCATCGAGTAAGACAAAAGATGAAACACTAGTATGAATACTATTGAAGCTGAATTGGGTCAAGCCGGGCTCTGTTATTGATTCAGCTAAAAATTTCCCAATGTTAACAAAGAATGTGTTAACTATATTTGCCGATTCATGCGGATCCGGTGACAATTTTAAAAGATTAACATTTGAAGTTTTGGTGTTTCTAAATTGGGTATTTCATTTATTTTAGACCACAGTTGTTTTGGATTATTTGAAGAGATTTCTATTTGGTGTTTATAAAATTGTATTTTAATTTCCTAATTTGGTTTGTGCAGTAATTACGAAAACGTTTAAAAGTAATTTTTAATACTACATTTGTGGGTTCACGTTTTAATTTCATTTGCATACTGTTTCTTAGCCTGATGCATCGCAGCATACCTAGGGTTATCCAAGGCTTAAGAGTTCTTTTGCTACATTTTATAGATTTAATTATAGTGTTTGATTGTATTACTTTTTTTAGTGTGTCAATTAACATATCAGCCAGCATGTAAGGATCATTTAACGTTTTAAGATGAGCGAGGTCTTGTTTGATAAGCGATTTGTATGCTGATTCGAGATCAACTATAGACCGAGTTTTCGGTAAGACGCTTTTCGTTCTACCGAAACTTTCAATGCTGAGTAAAACCATTGAGTGATCAGTAATTGTGGTATTTAAAAACTGTCACAATCGCAGAATTCATGTTTTTATTAAGTTTTAGAAACATATGATCTAAACAGCTTTCCTGTCTAGTTGGTAAACAGTGTCCCGGTAGGAACCCATGCAACGATAGCATGTCCAGATACTTAATTCTGTTATTAAAGTGATGAATCTGTTCTGTAGGTCTTGTAATTAAGTTTATGTTTATGTCACCAGTAAGTATTATATTTTTATGTGAAGTTATAGATTCCAGGTGATCATTTAGAGAGTTGATAAAACTGTCAGTATTTGTAGTAGATGGAGATCTATAAATACCCAGTATTGTGTAATTTGAAGTTATTATTTGTAGTCCAGTTGCATTGGCCAGTGTTAGTTCTGAAACTTGAACCTGTAGGTCATTTTTAGTATAAATTACAACCCCATCGTTTTGATTTTTGTTGTCTAGATGTTTCGAAATATGTGTAGTTTTGCAATGATGGTACTCGTTTATTTACGTTCAGCCTACATTCTGTCAAAACTATAATATCAGTCTGGAAAGGGAACTGTGATATATTGATTTGGAGGTCGTCAATATTACTGTAAACGCTTCTAATGTTTTGCGTTATTATATTAAAGTTATATTTGTGGGTCGGAATTATATGAAACAAATCATGTATATCACAAATCATCGAGTTGGAAATTTCAGTATCGTCCAAATCTTCTATTGTTTGAGTTTGACTACCCATATGAACGTACATTTTTGACAGAATTTCTACTTTGGTTTTTAAATTTTTTAACAAGTTGATAATTTATGTAATATTTTTTAACAAAATTAAGATATATATAACAAAATAATGTTGGTTTAGGACCTGGTGAGTAAATGGTGTATGAAAGACAGCGAGTATTTGAGTGATGTGTGTGTGTGGTTGTATTTGTGTTGATATAGTAGTATGTAAATCTGTAGTTTTGGATGTTTGTATAAGTGTGTAAAGGTTTTATGTTTTGTGAATCCTCAATTTGCGATTTTTCTGAAATTTTAACTATTTTGTGTATTTTTTGAGTAATATAAAGTTGTGTGTGAGACTGATTAGCAAGAGTTAGTCATGAGTCTTGCATTAGTTGTTGTATTTGTTTTTCTTCGATGATGTGTATGATTCGGGTGTTATCATCTTGCCTCACAAATATCTTGCCGAACGAGGTCCAGCAGTATTTGTATTTTTTGGACTTCACCAAATCTCGAGCCAGGAAGAAAAGCCGCGCACCTTTGGGGGTCAGCTGTTCAGCAATAAAAACTGGGGTGTCCTCGTTTGTTTTGTGGCCAAGATGTTTAGCTTGTAGTTTACTCTTATTTTTTATATTAAATGATTTTGTCTTCTGCATTATATCACTTTTTAGGATGGAAGATCCGAGTTCAACTATGATTGGAGTATTTTTAATATTCCCATCTTTCCCCTGCAGCCTAAAGATATCTTTCACGTCCTCAGGTTTCATATCAACATTGACAGTTTTCGAGAGGTTGAGAACCATTTTTACCAGATCATTTCTTTTCTCTTCTTTCAGTCTGGGGACATTTTTGATCTCGATGCTGGTTTTTCGTTGTGTTCTTTGTAAGTCCTCTAGCCTCTGTTCAAGAACCTTGACGTTCTCCCGATCGACTTTAGCTTGCGTTTCTAGGATTTCTACCTTCTTTCTTAATTCCTCATTCTGACTGGATAGTAATGAGATGGCGGAGTCAATGTTAGTATTTGTTTCCTTAATCGTTTTCAAATCATCTGCGATTACATTAAATTTGGTTTCCTGTTTTTCCATATAAGACTCAATTAGTTGGTGTATTTCGAGCTTGAATTTGGCAAATTCTCTTGGAAGGTCTTCCTCTCTCAGTCTTTTGCTACCCTTAGCATATTTTAAGGGAGAGTCTTCAACTCCAAGTCCATCTACTTCCGTTGCAGAGAATGATTTGTTCATTTTTAGATGAAATTATTTTGTAGTTAGATTTGGGTATTGCTATAAACAAAATTCGTTAGAATAGGGCGGACGCGACGTGGGTATTTTATCAGAATAGAGATGTATCGGAATACGGACGTATTAATTTCACCAGAATATGGACGTCACGTGTCAGCAGAATACGGATGTCAATTCTTATCAGAATAAGGACGTCTCGGAATACGGACGCAAACTGCGATCGTCGGCTACCAGGAGCGCATGAGTTGGACAGAGTCGCGAGCGACGCGCCCAAGCATTCAATGGTAAATAAGCCTAGATGAATCACTCACTCTTTGAAGCGCGTAATACTCGTAGATAATACTACTCTTTGACTCGTAGTAGGTGCCGTGCGCCGTTTCGCTCGACCTCTTCGCTCCTTATGCACTCCTATTTTTTATTTTTATTTATTGCTTGATAAATATTATTTTAATTATGTGGTTATAAACAAAACGGGGTTTTAGATACGTCTACTCGGGAACGAGGTCCGGGGGAAGGGCTGTACGTTTTGAAGCCATTTTTCCCTAGGAATTGCTTAAAATTTTGAACAAGTTTCTTTGGACAAAAATTAGGTAATAATGTTTAAAATTTATTTGCATCAAAATCTTGAGATTTTTATTTTGACTTTGACCTTCAATAACTTGAAAAGAATTGAGTTCCCGGATATGGTCTAGTGCCGGATATGGTCTAGTGCCGATCAATGTGCCGATTAAGGAGGCTCAAAGTCACCCAGAGAGCAATGGAGAGAGCTATGCTCGGAGTCTCCCTGCGTGATCGTATCAGAAATGATGAGATCCGCAGGAGAACTAAGGTTACAGACATAGCCCAAAGGATTGCATGCCTCAAGTGGCAATGGGCAAGGCATATAGCGAGGAGAACAGACGGCCGTTGGGGCAGAAAGGTCCTGGAGTGGAGGCCACGCACAGGAAGTCGCAGCCGTGGCAGGCCCACCACAAGGTGGACCGACGATCTGGTGAAGATCGCGGGAATCCATTGGATGCGGGCGGCACAGGACCGATCTGTATGGAGAACATTGGGGGAGGCCTATGTCCAGCAGTGGACGTCTATTGGCTGAAATTATGATGATGATGATGATGATATGGTCTAGAAGAAAAAAATGGTCCTGATGATGTGCTGAATACGTGAGTTTCGGCTTCGTTAAGGGTCTTTTTACACCCTGTAGGTTGCCACGGCATGCAATGTGGACTATTACTATACCATTAATTAGTACTTTTTAAGTGAAAGAGCCCCGTTGGTCTAGTGGTTTAAAGACAGGCCGTGATCTCGCAGTGCTGGGTTCGATTGCCGGGTCGAGCAAAGGTATGTTTCGAACTTTACGAACATAGCTCGGGATTGTGATCACCAATCCGCATTAGGCAAGCATGGTGATTAAACCTACTCCCATCATAGTAGTGATGACATTAAAATTACAATACAATAAATACTTAATGACACACTTATGAATATTATTTTATTTTCTCTTGTATAAAGCGTAAGCCCACACCTCTCTTTTAACTTTGCCTTGCCCAACAGGGTCCATAATGTACTTATACATGTTTCTTACCACCTGTAACATATTATAGAGTACAATAAAGAATACGAATATGACTTGATTTCTGTGATGGAGGCTTTTGGGCTGCAGTGGGACAGTACATAGGCTGATACTTTACTTTACTTTAAGTGAAAGAGCAACAATCATATAAATGCTCTCAACATTTTGCGCTGATAGTATTAGTAGGAGATTCTGGGGAGATATTGGGAGAGAGACAGAATCTTAGAAATAGTCTAGACTTTTTGTGAGCCACGATACGGCATGAATGGGCCGACTCTACTGGAGTAACACCACGGCCTATGTCGTCGAAGCCCAATCGGAAGGTAAGGAGTAAAAGGTTGATAGCGCACTTGTGACTCCAATGTTGCCCAATCGACAGTCCATGGGCGGCTGCAAAGGTTACCAACAGGTGACCTGTCTGCTCCTCTGTCACCTATCACATAGGAAATGGACATTTACCTCAGCAGCTTCTTCATCTGCAGCAAACTGGTCCTGCACCTTCTCCTGGGGTTTGGATGGTTTCGGCAAATCCTTTTCAACATCTGTTGCTGCTTCTTCCTTTTTCTCAGTGATCTTGAAGGCTTCCAGAACGCGATGGAACTGCCGGTACATGGGCTCTAACTCGTGGAATTGTATGCTCTCCTGTACATACCTGGAACAGATGAATGAATGAATGTCATGCAGATGACTAGGTATTCACAAAAAATAAACTGTTATAAATTACCTTGATAAACACTAATATCAAGAAAGAAAGTCAAAATGTTTAAAGCAGGAATAACCTATAACCTAGTATCTATGTCAACAAAAAAAATCTAGTTCAGCATAAGTTAGTGTATTTTGACATGCAATGATTCCATTGTGAAAGAGAATATACCTGTTGCATACAAAGAAAAGACAAACACAGCGTGTGTGAAAGGGATGTGGAAAAAGATTCATTCATAATTCCAATATTCCATTGACTCAAGTTGTGGACCATCTGCTTAGTATTAAATTAAATGGTGTTATACTAATAATACTAATATTATATCATTAGAGCCAAAACTTCTAAATTAATAAACACTTACTCTATTTCTGCTTCTTTCTCATTTTCCTTATCACTGGACTTCTTGCTGTCATCTTTGACCACTTCTTTCTTCTTGGTCATGGCTTCCTCCTTGCGCTTCTGTTTGGCTGCTTTCTTCTTCTTCTTTTTGCGCTTGTTCTTGTTTGCTTTACTAACATGGCTCTGCACAATAATATTCACAATAAATGATCCAATGGTGTCAAAAGTTGTGGGTTAAATTACTACCCTGGACAAACATTTATACAAAAACAAAATCATTTATTCGCTTTTAAATAGGGTTACATAAGTTGAAGGTGTCAATACATGGATAAAAGTTCTTCCCCTTCAGGGAGTTTGAGGATTTCCTCAACTCCCTGACCGCGGTTTTGGGCCGACTGGCACCGCGGCCGGTCATATTGGCTGGCGACCTAAACGCCAAGTCGGATGCGTGGGGCAATCCCCGCTCCGACCTGCGCGGACAGGCGGTCCAACTATGGGCCGTCGGGTGTGGGTTGGCCCTTGCGAATCGGGGGTCGGTCCACACCTGCGTTCGGCAGCACGGCGGGTCGGTGGTGGATGTCACCTTCGCCACCGCCGCCCTGGCCGACCGGGTCGCCGACTGGAGGGTGGACCTGACAGAGTCCCTGTCGGACCACAGATTTATTAGATTTGTGGTCCGCGGGACGTCCACCCTCCCGCCCCCGCCGCCGCCGAGGTCGCCGTTCCCCAGGTGGGCACTGTCCCGCCTGGACAAAGGCCTGGCCCGGGAAGCGGCCCTAATCCAGGACTGGATTTCCCCAGTCCTGGACGACGACGCCGATGCAGCTGCGGAGGGCCTTCGTCAGTCCATGACCGAGGTATGCGATTTTAGCATGCCTCGGTCACGCCGCCCAGACCCCAGACACGCCGTGTACTGGTGGTCGGCCGAGCTCGACGCTCTCCGCGCGGAGTGTTTCTCCGCCCGGAGGGCTTACACCCGGAGCCGGCGGCGGCGGCGGCGGGACCAGGAGGAGGAGGCGCGCCTCTACGAGGTCTTTCGGGAGAGGAGGCGCGCACTCAAGGGCGCGATCGGCGAGGCCAAGGATCGCGCCCGCGAGGAGATGCTCCAAAGTCTCGATGACGATCCGTGGGGGCGGCCGTACAAGGCGGCGCGGCAAAAGCTACGCCCCATTGGCCGCCCCGTCACCGAGACCCTGGAGCCGGGGCTCTTGGGGCGGGTGGTGCAGGAGTTGTTTCCCCCCTGCGACCGCTCGTTTGTCCCCCCCCCGATGCCTCCACCATATGGGTTATACCAGTTGGTGGAGGCCCCCCCGCAGGTCACGACGACGGAGCTCGGAATGGTCGAGCTCCGACTACGGGGGAAGAAGACCGCCCCCGGGCCGGATGGAGTCCCGGCCCGCATCCTTTCCATCTGCCTCGGGCAGATGGAGGAGAGGATCCGGGGCCTCTTTGACCGGTGCCTCCGGTCAGAGAGGTTCCCCCGGATCTGGAAGGAGGGCCTGCTGGTCCTCCTTCGTAAAGAAGGTCGGCCGGCCGACGACCCGTCGGCCTATAGGCCAATTGTGCTGCTGGACGAGGTGGGGAAGATCTTCGAGAAGATCATCGCTTCCCGCCTCGTCCAGCATCTTGAGGAGACTGGGCCTGACCTCAGCGAGGCCCAGTACGGGTTCAGGGCCGGTCGATCCACGATCGACGCCCTGTCCCGGCTCCGCTCCCTCTGCGAGGGAGCGTCGAGCAGGGGGGAGGGGTTGTTGGCAGTCTCGTTAGACATCAAGAATGCCTTCAACTCCCTCCCCCATGCAGTTATTATGGAGGCACTCCGGTATTTCCGGGTGCCTCCATACCTGATAGGGCTGGTCGGCGACTATCTCGCCGACCGGTCCGTGGCGTTTGTTGACGCCGCTGGTTCTGTCCAGCGGCGTCAGGTCGTATCCGGTGTTCCACAGGGGTCCGTTTTGGGGCCCCTGCTCTGGAACATCGGATACGACTGGGTGTTGCGAGGCGCGCTTCTCCCGGGCATGGGTGTCATCTGTTATGCAGATGACACCCTAGTCACCGCCCGGGGGAAGTCCTTCCGGGATGCAGCGCGCCTCGCATCGGTCGGCGGCGATTTGGTCGTCGGCCGTATCGGCCGGCTGGGGCTAAACGTAGCCCTGGCCAAAACCGAGGCCCTTTATTTTCCCGGGCCTCGGGAGAGCCGACCACCCCCCGGCGCAGCCATCCGCGTCGGGGGGGTGGACATCCCGGTGGGGGCCGAGATGAAGTATCTCGGCCTCACACTGGATCCGCGCTGGCACTTTGGCCCCCACTTTAGGGGGGTGTCAGCGCGGGTCCTAAAGGCAGCAGACCACCTTTCGTGGCTGCTGCCGAATCTGGGAGGGCCTGGAGAGAGGTGTCGGCGGCTATATGCCGGCATCCTCCGCTCCATGGCCCTCTACGGGGCCCCGATTTGGATAGGGGCCCTGACGAAGAAGGGCAATGCGGCCCTCCTAAGGAGGCCGCAAAGGGCCATTGCCCAGCGGGTCGCGAGAGCCTACCGGACGGTAGGTTTCTCCGCGGCCTGCGCACTCGCCTCCACCCCGCCATGGGAGTTGGAGGCTGGAGTGCTGGCCGCCGTCTACGAGAAGACGGCGGCCAAGCGAGCGGCTGGCGATCCCCTCTGCCCCCGGGAAAGGGAGGCAATAAGGAAGGAGGGTCGCCAGCAAATGGTGGAGGCATGGACGGCCTCTCTCCAAGTGGAGAGGTACGGCCGTCCCACGCTCGCGGCGCTCGCCCCGGTCTTGGACCGGTGGCTCGAGCGCCCCCACGGGTTTCTGTCCTTCCGGACGGTGCAGGTACTTACCGGGCATGGTTGCTTCGGTAACTACCTGCACCGCATTCAACGGGAGGACACTCCTTCGTGCCACCAGTGCGGCGCTGCGGAGGACTCGGCACATCACACGTTGGTGGTGTGCCCGTCCTTCGACCAACAGCGGTCCGCGCTGGTCGCGGAGGTCGGACATGACCTCTCATTGCCCAGCATAGTTGAAGCTATGCTGGATAATGAGGGGGCGTGGTCGGCCTTCGCCCACTTCTGTGAGGAAGTGGTAGCGCAGAAGGAGGCGGCGGAGCGGGAACGCGAGACTAACCCCCTCGCAGGCCCGCTTCGAGCAAGGAGAGGACGAGTTCGGCGGAGAACTCTTCGTCCTCTCCGTGGAGGTGGCCAGCCGGCAACAGGGACGGGGGTCCCTGTGCCGGCACTGCCATTGGCACCTCCACCGCTCGTTGGGGACGGCTCAGCTCTTCCGGCTGTCCCCAACCCCCCTCCTCCTAGTCTGAGGAGGGGCGTGGCCGCACCACCCCGTGTAGGGGCCTGTGGGGGAGTGGGGTTGCGGGGAATAGCCTAGTGCAGTTCCCGTGACCCCATTCTATACTCACGGGTGGTTGAGCCCCGGGAGTTTTAGTGGGTATGCCCTCAGGCCGCTTCTTGTTAGAAGAAGCGGCCCGGA
>JADPWL010002632.1:0-10176 GCA_019059595.1 Marasmia exigua | reverse complement strand
ATGAACGTGTAAAAATAAGATTCGAAAACATAATACATTTCCACGTAAAATGTCTTGACCAATTTTTAATTACATGTCTTAATTTCATTAAAATCAAGAAAAAATCCAAATGGCGACGCCACTGGACCGTAGGAAGCCCCTTAAGGAACTTTTAATGGCAAAATCAACGCAAATCAAGTCTTTATCTAGCTGTGGCTTTCTCAAAACCCATATGTTGGCCATCAAACTGTTCGGATTTTTTCAAAACGAATGAGATTAAATGAAATAAATTATTATTATTGTAACTATCAAAAACTTATGTGTGAAGCGAAAATAAATGAGCAATAGAAGGTTTTAATTGCACCGATGATGATATGTGATGATTGCACACTGATACACTTATGAATAAGTCAGCAAAGAATTAGAATTTAGGCATCATAAGTCATGTATGATTAAGCAGAGGACATATCATACAATGACTTAGGATGCCTCCTATTACAAATCCTATCTTTGAATAGTTCCGGACATAAACTATTCAGCTCTTTTTTTCACTTCACTTTGTCACGTAAAGAGGGTTACGGAGCGAAAAAGGTAGGGGAAGAAGAAAAAGATAAGAATAGAGGGAAGAGGGCTATAATTATAAAGAGTTATGTACAATGATGGCTCGTCCAAAAATCTTAAATCTACCTTAAAACTAACGTAAAAACTAGCTATTTACACGGTTTACACTACACTAAAAATATATATACAAGGTAAAAGTTCAAAATGGGCAAACCGTGGTAGGCGGTTAACACAGTGTGAGCGCAGGCAGCGCGCCGGGTAGGATCCAAGCGTCGCAAGAGGCGGCGGTAGGGCTCCGCCCGAGCGCAGGACGGCAGGCCAAATGGGGTGCGCGCGACGCAGGAGATACGCGCACGCCGCAAGCCGGCCGCGGGTAGCGCGACGCGGATACGCGCACGAGAAGGTAGGCGCGCGAGGATGCAGGGAGGCCAAACACCCTTCGTCCCCCGACACCGGACTCTACGGGTAACGTATACTGGCCACTGTTATAGCTGAGGATCTGAGCTTCTTCAGAGCTAGTGGTAAGACTGGTGGTCCCTGCCATGTGCGTCCCTTTTTATATTGCCCATGAGAATTCTATTCTACAACATTTTAAATTTTAAAATTCTTACAATATAGAATATTCTCGAAACATAGCTAAACTCCATACGTTAAATTTGAATAGACCAATTCGATCGAAAAATAAAAAACAGTTAGACAACGTCCAGCTGTGGACAATGTCAGATAGACAATCTAAATTTTACAACAATAACTTTAAATTATTTACAGATAAAAAATGTACAAGGAACATAAATAACAACAGATATAAGAGTAAGGATACAAGACTAATCATAAAATGATATACAGCTCATAGCAAACGGAAAACGAAGCTCTATAGTTAACACCAAAGGTAACTTTCTTTATGAGTAGTTATGTAGTATAACGAAGCCCTGAGGCTGCGTTACATTTCTCCCACGACCCCAGAAAAATTCGACTCAGAGAAAATTTTTGGATTATAAGTTAAGAGAATACCATCCTACTATCAGTCTAACCAGTCAACCTTCACTTAAACATACCATTCCACAATCCAAAAAAACAAATTCAAATCCAGTCACTCTAACAATCACTCTAACTTACGAACCAATCACAAAAAGGAGTGGGTTCACTATCAATGACGCAAACTCCATAGGAAGGACCTACAAGAATGATTTAGGCTTATTAGGGACGTGTTCAGCCGCTACGTTTCTTAAAACCCATAGTGCCGATGACCATAGCCGACAATTAGTCTCTCTCAGGTATTACACTATCAAAGGACCGCAATTTTAAAGTGAATTGACCTTTAAAAAGAAACGCATCTGTACGTTTCAAAGAAGCGCCTAAGTAGTAAGTAGATATAATAGATAAGGCAAAAGCGTAGCCCTAAAGTTTAGAATTAAAAGGTCAAGAAGCGCCTTTTAAAAGAAAACGTAAGCAAGTAAGTAGGTTACTATAAGAGAGATCCTAAAGTAAAGGAGGAGACGAGATTAGTCAGCAAAGTATACAAAAAAAAATATCATGTTATATTAATGGTCTGGCATGTTAACGATATAGATAAATTTATTTCCATTGCGAAATGCCGGGGCACGAAGGGTGTTGCCTCCCTGCACCTTACGCGCGTTCTACCTCCTTCGTGCCGGCGTATCCGCGTCGCGCCCTACCGCGGCCGGCTTACGGCGTGCGCGTATCGCGTCGCGCGCCCCATTTGCCGCCTCCTGCTGCTCGGCGGATTGCTCCCTGACCTACGCGCGTTACATTATTCGTGCGCGTTCCGCGTCGCGACTACCCCGGCCGGTTCTTGCGGCGTGCGCGTATCTGACCGTCGCGCGCCCCATTTGCTCGCCTCTGCGGCTCGCGCGAGCCCTACCGCCCGCCTCTGCGACGCTGGATCCCTCGGGCGGCTGCCCTGCGCTCACCCTTTGTGTTTACCCGCCCTACCACGGTGCCCATTTTGAAACTTTTACCTTGTAATATATTTAGTGTAGTGTACCGGTGTATTGTAAATAGCAGTTTTTAAGTTAGTTTAAGTTAGATTAAGATTTTTGTTTAGACGCGCCCATCATTGTACATACCTCTTATCATATTAGCCCTCTTCCCTCTATTCTTATCTTTTCTCTTCCCCCTACCTTTAGCTCCGTAACCCTCCGGTAAGTGACATTCATGCCATCCTGTTCTAACATTGCGATTTAGAAACAAGGATGGCATGATGAACTTTAGTACGGTAATAACTTTAGATCACGTTTTGTAATAAAGGGGATGAGTCCGCACCACGAGCGAAGTCCCGCGGAAAAGCAGGAAACTAATCTTTGCGATTCCTTCCACCTTATTCTAAATCGCGACCGTAAAGGCGTACTAACTGCCATGTCTAAAGTTCCAACACCATGTTAAAAGTGATTCCCACGAATTTCGTCGGGACTACCTTAGTCACGAATTTGTCCATAAGGGGTATCTAATGGCCATTAAGGTGATAGTATAGCGCCGCCGTTAAAGTAAGTAAAGTACAGCCTCTAAACTGCCACTGCCAGAGCCAAAGGCCTCCATCATAGAAATCAAGTCATCGATACTATGATGGGATTAAGGTTAATCACCACGTTGCCAAATGCGGATTGGTGATCCAACCAGAGCTATGTTCGAAAAATTCGACAAACATACTTGTCGCTCGACCCGGACTCGAACCCAGGACCCGGATCACGGCCCGGACTTAAACCACTAGAACCCAACAGGGCGTCGTAGGTTTTGTATTAATTGTAGGATTGCGAGACATTTATAAGCACAACGGTGATTCCATAAAAGAATTTACCTATTAAGGTGCGGGATAGGGACACTAGCGTGACGCAATCGATTTAATTTTCAGCTACTAAACCGGATCTATTTTAAAACCATTTTGGGGCTACAACCCTCTCCACCAAAACACTTATTTTCTATTTAATTAAAAACCATGCAAAAATGTTAAGTATAACGAGTACGCGAAAAATTGATTACCGCCAAAAGCGGCCACTTTAAGGCGTGAATCAATTTTCGCGTACAAAAAATGGAACCCGAATTTTGTGCATTTATTTAATACAATAGTAGTAGTGTTTGCCGAGAGGTTGTAATCCGAAATTGTTAAGAAGATATCCGGTTTAGAAGCTAAATTTAACATCGATGACCTCGCTAGTGTTATAGGTCCGCCCTACCCGTCACCTTAAAGAAACAGATAAGGTACGGTCTTTCTTTATTTATAAATGCTTAAAACCTTCTTTGCTCATCTATTTTAAATCATCATTTAAAAAAAAAGTTGCCAAGTTCAACAAATAAACACGCAACTTCGACCTTAAGACTCATACGATAGGCACTAGAGCAGTGGACTGTAGCTAGCTAGAATCATGCGGGGGGCGACGAGAAGCGCGGCGCAGGCGGGCGCGGGGGGCGGAGGCGTTACACGCGGCCGCGTCGTTGCAGCTCTGGAGGCAGCCGTGTTACGTATCTGATGACAAGCAATCAAATATCAACTTTATGCTTCCAGAAACAGAAACATTATTTATTTGCTAATACACAATTTGATACAAAAGGACGTTATAAGAAGTATCATGGACACGTATCCAGCCGCCGCAGGCCGCGCAAATAGATTAAAGTATAATGTAATTAACAAAACTATAACTAGGTACTTATTGTTTCCAAATATTATTTTTAAATTAGTAATGTATGCCTTAAGATCTATGCATTGAATACTAGTGACATCATATTATAGTAGGGTTTAAAATAGTATACATCAGTGTTTTTCAACTTTCATGATGCGACCCCCTGGTATAAAAAAAATATTCGCGACCCCCTTGACCCTTCGGTTTTTTTTATCATTTATGTGTGTATGTTACTGAATTACCAATATTCATTCCATACAACGTATTTATGGTCTCCATGATTAGGATATAAGTACATACTTATCGGATATAAAAACACTTACAATTACGTACATCGGGATACGTCGCCATACGGTGGATCATAAATCCATTTTTGAATGCAGCTATAAATGAGGCTAGTTTACAAATAAGCTCAAAGAGAATCTGTTAGAAATATCTGCCGATGGGATGTTACACCCTGGAATTCAAGTCTTCTAATTGGATACCTTTTGGCTAATGAGAATAACCGGAATTGACAACTGAGGCTTTGAGTGTTTGATTCCATTTGCCACCTCGTACTTTAGCGAGTTGACAATTTCATCGATGGCCCAGATAAAAAGTAAGCAAGAAATCGCTTAAATTGGAAAAAGATTTAATTCTATGTGTCGCAAAAACAGATCCACGATGGGATAATTAATCAATACAAAAGCAAGCTCAACCTTCGCATTAACGCGCGTCGTCGTATTTTTGTTTATACATAGTAAAATGTTTACGAGTTTTGTTATGTTATGTTGTTTGTTAGAATCCTTTTGTTAAAATTATCTTACAGTAAAGAGTAATTTGAAAGTTAGAGTCTTATTAATAAATAATATTAATGTGTCTTTATTGTTTTTTTTTTCTAAAGTACCCGACCTCGGCGACCCCCCTACAGAAGCTTCGCGACCCCCCAGGGGGTCGCGACCCACAGGTTGAAAACACACTGGTCTACATTATATTTGTAATTCAAATGTTGAGATAATTTTGAATAAGTTTTTTTTTAAATCTAATCTATAATATAATAAGTATTGATATTGAACACATTATATACAAATTAAGTAATAAATAACTTAATATAACAATAAATATAAAAAATAAAAAGAAAAAACATCGATGAAAAGTGAATGACACCAGCGCAATAGGCTATTTGACAAAAGTTCTGAAAGCTATCTTAAGGTATTCCAGTTGTTATAAGGAGCCCTAAAAAAAATACTTTTCTGTTTTTATTTGATACTCAGCAATCAGCCCATTTAAGTCCCCACTGCTGTGATGGCCACGGGCTCCCTCATTGACATGAGGGTATTGACATACTCAACCCATGTTGGCAGACGGCGTTAGCGAGGGTTTTGATATAAAGGCAGAGTTTGCTTCCTGGGTGCGGATGATCATGCCAGCAGCTTTACCTAAGTCGCCTTTTACGACACCTCGGTAGAGTGCAGGTGGCCTATTCTACTCTGTCGGGACCACACGGAGTGTGGATTTATTTTAGATAATTTGAATAAAAAAAACGAATAAAGAAAAGGCAATATTCAAATAGCCGCAAAAAGCGTCTTTTAGCATATGGCGGCCAGTGACGTCGATTGTCCTTAAATAAACATTGAGC
Source organism: Marasmia exigua (assembly GCA_019059595.1). Classification (NCBI taxonomy): domain Eukaryota; kingdom Metazoa; phylum Arthropoda; class Insecta; order Lepidoptera; family Crambidae; genus Marasmia; species Marasmia exigua. Next base: position 4,383 of record JADPWL010002632.1, on the reverse strand, counting down.
TTGTGGTGTTTCAGTGTTTTCAACTATAGACTGTTTGTTTATTTTGTTTATTTCTCTAAGAAGAAAGGCAATCAACCAAGAGGCAGTAGAATACGCGTAATCCACGCACGGCCGTTTTAGTCAACGGATCCCCTGTTTAAAAATAATAATTTAGAAGACGAATTTTGATGAAATACCCGAATAGTGGGATGAACCAGGACCTTTGCGAAAAAGAGGCAGGGTGGACAACATTTCATATTTTTAACTGTCATATTTTTTTTATATGAAAATAGGACATAAAATGAAGAGACCCATATTTTTTCTTTTTCAAAAATTTGTCCATTTTCATGCATTAAAAATATTTATGAAACTCTATAGACGTAAGCGAAATGACGTAATCGGACGGCTGAATACAGCGATTTCCTTTGCTTATCATTGTTTTAATAAAAAAAACGGCCAAGTGCGAGTCGGGCTCGGCACAAAGTGTTCCGTAGCAGCAAAGTCCAAAATTACAGTTAAATCAACCTATCTCAAAAAAACTATAAAGAGATACTTTGATCAAACCAAAAATCGTTGAAAGAGTTAATTAGCAGCATCACCGCTATTTGTTTTGAATTTTATACCCGTAGTTATAAAAATGCGGGGGGGGGACATTACTTTTACGACCTTTGCGAGCTGATATCTCAAAAACCGGTCACTTAAGAAAAATTGTTTTTTAAGAAAACGTTTATATTCATTTTAAAACGACCTTTCCATTGTTATCACACGGGTAGTACATCCGAAAAAAAAAAATTTAATCCCTTCAGTTACATGTATGGGGGGCCCCACCCCCAATTCGTTTTCTTACTATTTGTGCATCTTTTGGAGCGGGTTCATACAACACATATTCCCATCACCTTTCATCACTGTATTACTTTATAGTTTTGAGGTAAATCGGCTGTGACAGACGGACAGACGGACAGACGGACAGACGAAACTATAAGGGTTCCGTTTTGCCATTTTGGCTACGGAACCCTAAAAAAGGAAAGAAATAATTTGACATTCTGCGACCGATGACGTCATTCTTACGTTTTTAGTTATGTAACTTTTTTTTCTCAGTTAAATAAGCAATTAAAAATGAATAAATATATATCGAGCAGCGGAAAAGTAAATAAAGAAGTGGTATTTTGGTGTCAGAGCTTAGCAATTTTGAAATGCTGTCATTGCGCCATCCAGTCAGTTAATTTATTAGGTTTGAACCAAAGGTGAGAATGCCTTGGCATTAAGTTCGCCAAGTATACACTTTTTGTGCATAAAGTTTAATAAAAAAATAAATAAAGATCATGCATCATACCTAAAAACCTCCAACCGATTACGCTACGGCGCAAATCTCAACGAATCAGCCACGACGGCAGGATAGAATTTAAAGTGCGCAAGTGTGTGCGCAAACACAAGTGCACTTTCTATCCCTTTACCCTCATATTCCAATGGGGACACTACGTGACCACGAACCGGGGAGACGGACGGCGCAGGGAACAACAGCTAACGTGCGTTCCGAGGCACCTGGGGTACAGACCGCCACCTTCCAGGACTGCCACTAAGAAATTTGTTACAGAAAACTTGGTACAATTTTTTGGCTCGACCTGGGGATCGAAACCGGTCCTCTGCGCCATCTGCCGCGCTTTAAAGTGCGACCCACTATCCACTGCGCCGCCGAGGCAGTCATCATCATCATACCTATCGTGTAGTAAAAGCGGCCACAATGCGGACATCCTGAGATTTCAGTGTCAGTGGTGGCTGTGCCGAGTCCAGGCACAGCGCGGACGGGATCCTCTCGACGTGTCATCTGAACGAAGCATCTCATCATCAGCAACCCACACAGTCCACTACTGGCCAAGGTCTCCTAATGCACGTCCACTGCTACGATTTTTCGGCCACTCTCATCCAGCCCCACATCAGCCAGCCTTCGAAGTCATCATCCCATCTGTCGCAGGGCGTCCTACACTATGCTTACGAGGTCGCAGTCTCACTCAAGGACTTTACGGCTCCAACGGCTGTCGAGTTCTGCGGCTAACATGACAAGCCCACTGCCACTTCAGTTTGCTGATTCGGCGGCTGTGCTAGGTGTTACGAAATAACAATATTAAATTCGCTACTGAATTGCAAGCTCGAAAATTAGCAATGGGCTGGGAAATTCTGCTCATGGGTTGTTGTAGGAAGTCACTAGAATGGGAGGCTCGACGGAGTGATACCACGGCCTCACAGAAAACCGGTGAAGCAGCACCGTGCTGGGTTTCGCTGCGTGAGTGAGGGTACGGAGGCCCCAATTCGGGGGAAAAGGGGGTTTAAAGGTTGGCTATGCACCTTGATACTCCACTGGTGTCGCGGGTGTCTATGGGTGGCGGCAATCGCTTACCATCAGGCGATCCGTCTGCCTGTCACATAAAATGACTGCGACTTAGGGACCTTCAAGAGAAGAGCGTACGCTTTTTATAATTAGCGATCTCTCTGATTTCGCGGATGTTCATGGGCGGTGTTGATTACTTCCCATTAGGTGACTCGCTTGCTCGTTTGTCGGCTCTACCATAAAAAGACATTTGATTCAATATGAATTGTGGAATTTTGGAGGAGATCACACGGTCGGTGGTGCAGAAAGGTCTTCGAGTGGAGGCCGCGTATAAAAGGTCGAAGCTGTGGTGCCTCTCTCACGGTAAAATATTGAAAACTTTAAACCCCCGACGGCGGCCATCTTGGATTGAAATTTGTCACAATTAAATATATTCTGCTTACTAATCCCTTTTATATGATACCCATATTGTGGAGTTGTATAAAACATAAAGGCCATATCTTGTGACGGCGGCCATCTGGATCGATTTTTATCCAAAACATGGCTAGAACACTCCCCCCTATCAACTTTCAAACAAAATAAAATCGGTCATTTGTTCTTATCATAGCCTTCTTGGCATAGACACACATACACACACACAGACACGTCAAAACTTATAACACCCCTCGTTTTTGCGTCGGGGGTTAAAAAGGCTCTTAAGTCCGGAAAACGGTACCAATATAGATTGTTCTAGAAACATTCTTCCTTCGCGACTAGTGTGCAACTGAATGTGGACCTTATCTATAAAGGGATGGCTCTGTTCCGCATGCAGGAGGTACCATGGTCGTACCAAAGACTCAGCAATCTTTGATGCAGGAGGTGGCAGGGAACAAGCCCGTCGGCGGCCCTTCCGCCCGCCCATGCACGGCGACACCCACATAGCCAGCGAGTGGTTGTTGTGAAAGGGTGTCGCACGCCGCGAAGCGCCCGTCCATGGAGACACACTTGAAGCAGTCGAGCTGTGAGCTGGAAGCAGAAAGCAATACAGGTGTAATGGCAAAATTAGAGTAAAAGTATAGCCTAAATACTGGACCACTGCAGTATAAGTGTTGCAGAGAGATTGTAACCCCGAATTGTTTAAAATATATCGGTTTAGTAGCTAAAAATTAAGATCGATTTTGGCGTTGCTAGCGTGCCGCCGGGCTTTAGACTTCCTCTTTACACGGAAATAACGAAATCACTTTTTCTTTGTAAATAAGTAGTACATTCTTATGTTCCCCACGACTATTGACCCCCCTGGGCCAAGGCTGGAAGAGAGCTGCGTTAATCTTACCTGTGCTTAGTCCAGGATAGAATGAAGGAAAACGCCAGTATCACTGTGCTGCCTCGGTTACCCACGCTTTGTGCCATTATTGGTTCTGAAACAATGAACAATAAATTGTTATTTTATCTTTATTTGATTGTAAAAAGTTGAGTTTAAAATATCCCGATAGTATTTGTTTATTTTTAAAATAAAAAGCCAAAAATTTTTAACAATATTAAGTTTTAGTATTAATTGTTTACATAAAATCCTGTTCATTCTAAAACGATTTCCTCGATTTTAGGGTCCATACGTATATCACAGCCACTTTTCTCCGAAACTATAAGAACACCTATACTATAGAAACTTGGTAAATAGATTGTATTTTTGTTAACCGCATTACGATTTACATAAAAATTGGAAAAATTATAAAAATCTCCCATGTTGGAAACCTGAAATCCAAAAATTTTTTTTTCATCAAACCTATACGTGTGGGAAAATCTATGGATAGGTCTTTAAAAATGATGTTGAGGTGGAGGGGATTTTTAACATCCTTAGCTTAATTTCTTTTTTACCCCCCCCCCCAAAAAAAAAAACTTGGCGGTTTTTTTAAATAACAAAACCCTAACATTAAAATCAATCATAGTCGGTTATCCGTCTCGGGTTATACGAGGGAGACACTGAAGGTTTTTAGAAACTGCGCCAATTATAAGACGATGATAAAAAAAATAAGTTTAAATTTGAAATGGAACTCTTTGCCAACATTTTGTTTATGCATTTAATTCGATTCTCAATTTTT
>JADPWL010002631.1:0-11736 GCA_019059595.1 Marasmia exigua | reverse complement strand
AAGCTACACGCGATGGCGAGCAGTACCCACCTTCGCCTCTGCAGGATGCGCAGGACCCCTTAGAAGGACGGTCCCAAATATTCCCACCTTGGTCGGAGGAGTTAGGAGAGGCGCCTCTGCAGAGGAAGATAATAAAGGCTCGCGCTCGCCGTTCTGCAAAGCGTGTAAATCCAGTGCGGACATCTTGTTGTCAAGCACCGTCCCCACCCTGATCCAACATCGGTGTCATTTATAAGGAAAAGTACGTCGGGCTCTCGAGCCCGACGTATTATCCGGATTGAAATTGTGGATTGTGAGAAGGATGGTTGGGACGATGAGTCCGAGGACGTCCTTCTCTCCGCCCAGTATGTGGTGACGGATCCTATAGACCCGATATTGGATCAGACGGAGGGGGTGGTGAACACAATTTCAAAGAAATTGTGTGGATATAGCCTTAGTTTTTAAGGCTACAATCTATACTTTTCTTAAAATTAAACTTCTCAAATAGACTTTATGCGTGGGATATCTTGTCACGGATACGTCTATAGAGAGACATTTAAATCAAAATTAACTGTAATGCAATGTACTTATTCTAATAATTATTAATTTAAGGCGATGGGTATGGCCCACTAGTGCTACAAATTATATAAATTGTTAGCTAATAAACAGAACCTCCAGCCTGATGAAAAACACATACCTACTTTTAATTTTATTGAATAATTGTTAGTTGGTATAATGGATATTCCAAGGAGCCGGAGGTTCGAAAATTGTTAAAAATTGATCCGGTTTAATAGCTAGAATTTTAAAACAAATGACGGCGCTAATGTGCTTACCCTATCCTTTAATGGTTAAAGTCATTTATTACTCATGAGAATAACAAATTCACTTACTGAAAAACCGTACAGATACAATACAATTTTGACGTGCATAAGTACATCAAAGTACATTACTTTAAAATATCTGCAATTATTATGATACTGATATTTAGGTAGTATCTAGGTGATATCTGTAGAATATTTGTTGTCAGAGCCCGTATGGCAGTGTAAGCGTAAATGAAATAAGAAACTTTACAGCAAATACATCGATGTAGGCATGCGCGTGACTGGATGAGGTATTCATGTGCGTAGTTGGAGCAGATTATAATTGTCGAATTGGTCCTATTTATTTATTATTTCCATTTTGTTAAGATGGTTTTTATTATTAGCAGTTTAAGTTACCTTATGTGATTTGGTAATTAATGAATAAACAATGTTGACTCCTTCATACTTTACTGTTTGTTTTTGCATAGTTACTGTGGCATTTATAAAACTTAACCTAGATCATTGGAATTCCTTATTTACATTATTTGTATACCGCTTTTTGACTGCATGTTTTTATCGTAATTTAATAAATAACTATGATGTAGTTATGAGTTTCATTTCCTTAAGTCATCAATTATTTGAGTAGGTGATAATTGAGCATTTAATAAAAAATACATTATTCTTTTTAAAAACATTTTATTAGAAAACAGACGTTGATAATTTATTTTCTATAATCCATTTTCTTACACAAATTACATTTCTTAAAGCGCAGAAGTTGCTATGGTAAAAACAATTATACATTAAAACGTCTTGACAATATAATTTACTTAAAGTGTCTAAATTAGGTATATCCCTAGAGCTTATATCTAACACATTTTCATGATCACATATTTCTCGTACCCATTTTACTTTTTCTTCTCCTTTTACTATGATTTTTACATTTATCAAAATAGGGTTTTATTAATCCTTTTAAATTCCCTATAGTCAATGTATCCTTCGCTCCATCGGAAGTCCTCTGTTTCTTTCTATCCACCGTACGCGTTTTCTTTTCCTCGATAGTCAGTGCCGAGAATGGACAGGGAGGCTTTATTAAAATGTTTGAGTATATTCTTTTGTGCTAATTGCTAATTCTTTTAATATGAAATCATTTTTTTCATTTTTAAAGCCTTGCAGATCCACAATAACCGTTTTGCTATTCATGATAATTTCTTCACAATATTACTTAAAGGCTTGTATTCAAATAAGCAATCGTTAAGTATCAAACAATAAGCGGAAGTTTGATCGGGTATCTCCGCTTCAGCGTCTATTTCAACACGAACATCGACGACAGAATTTTTTAAATTGTCCTGTGATCTGGAACAATCGATGAGCAGAAGACAGCCGAACTCCTTAAATTCTTTAAAAACTCAGCAACGGTTCAGCTCGGCGTCCGTAATAAGACTGTTGAAATCTTGCATATTGTTCGTATATTAATGAATATTTGTTTTCAGAGAAACTGATATTAAGGCTTTCGTATGGATAGTAGGTTGAATTTAGAAAAACCCTAACGTCACGTACAGAGCAATGATCGAATTCCGCCATTGACATGGAGGCATTATGTTTGCGATTTGTTTGTAAAGCAATCACAACCATTCGAGGTTTTTCAATCTGTGATGAAGTTTTAATAGACCAAGTATGTTTCCGGGTTTTGGGTAACAATGGATATTCGTACAAGTCCCAATTACGAAACGCAACTGTTATCGCTCGGTCTCTTTCTAAATGTTTTAGCAAATTAATTCTTTCGCGGTCTGATACTTTGACATGTGGGACTCGCCAAACTATTTTATTTATTATTATATCCTGAACAACTTCACCAGCACTTAACTTCAAAGCGTTAAGATTTGTGTTACTTCTTAAAAGAACTAATTCATGTTTACAATTTATAATGATTTTTTCATAATCTTCTGCGAAACCTAATACTTTATTTAATGGAATAGAGGCTGAAAATACACCATTATTAGTATTGGATATACCATGAGGAGACCAACCCCCAAACATTGGCACATTTAGACTCGCTATCATTTAACGATAGATACGATTTTATTGTGGTTGTAATACCCGCATTTTTGATTCTATCTATTTCAATACCGTTTATTTCATAACGAATGTCTTGAAATAAAAATAAAGCGAAATTGTTGACAAAATGTACATTTGATACTCTTTCCTTTTCTTTTGTAGTACTGTTATGTTTATACACATCGGCTCTGCCTTCGATATACAAACTGCTGAGCGCAGGTAATACGTATAAATCTTGTTGATTAATGGGTATTCGTATTTCATCATTCTTGTTGAAACTTGTTACATATGGCTTGTAGGAATGAAATTCAAAACTTTCAATGCTGTTGTCATGTGACGGAGATTGTGCAATATTTAAAATGTTCATTTTATCAATCCAAGTATTTTCAAAAATGTCTTATTTTGTTTGGTCAGCTTCTTTTTCGTATAAAGTGGTGCTCTTTTATGCGATGTCCTCTTGGAACTGGTTTGATTTCGAGAGACCGCTAGGTTTTTATTGAAATTTAACATTTTCTTCTAAAGTGTAAATACAGCTGTACCTCTTCACCGCGTAGGTTAATTTGTTTATTTTCTCCGTCTAACAATCTTATACTGATAGCGGTTATTGAACTTTGATTGACAGGAAAGTAGATTAAGTTCTTAGGTATTTCAATAATTCGATAACCAGGTGGTACGTTTGGCACAAATTCATAAATTATATGACTTGCTTTTCCATTCACAAACGATCCGCTTACAACATCACATTCGATGCGTACTATTGTCGTTGGTAGAATGTTGACAGGATACGGAGACTCGGTTTTTATATTAGCTTTTACCGTTTCAAGACCAAAACCCAAAATCCTGCCAATCGAATCTGTTTTATCAAAGTCAACATCTTCTGAACAGAAAATACACGTTTTTAAAGTATTGTTTATTGGCAGTTAACTTCAATGTAGCATTTTTGATGTTGCACTGAAGATAATCACAAATATCCTTGTAATTCATACGATCCTTCGGGTATTTCTATTACTCCATTATTACCGTAATAAAATTTATTGTTTCTTTCATCTATATTAGGAATAGAGTTGAATGTAGAAAAATACAGAAGACCGCACTCATACTCTCCACTTAATTCTAATGTAGGAGAGTAATTTGTTATTGAAAAAGCGTCTCTGTCAGTTATAGACACAGTGAAAGACATTATTATACTGATAAAGATTATTTACTTTGTCCTTTATTTAAATGATTTTTCCAATATTTTTTTAAAAAATGTAAACAGAGATGACCACAATTCATAGTACCGAACTTTTGATACCGTGCAAAATTATAACTAATAGTCATGTTTTTTTAAATAATTTATTAATTCTAATGGAGGTTTTAAGTCGCCAAAACTATCAAAGTATTCACAGTAATCATTTTGTTTGACGTAGGCTACCCAGTGTGTCCCCGGATTAGCAGAGCTATCCAAGTTTAGTACTGCACATTCCATTTTTCGAGGTTTTAATGGAAGTGTATTTCTCATAAATACTCCGCGGAAATATGGTATATCAGCAGCATGCTCTAATATATCTAAATCTGTTAGTGCACGTCTAGGCAGCCGTTTAACTAGTTTTTTGAAGGGTTCAAATATAACCCAGCGCCTTTTTTATGAGGTTTGATGTACAATCCTTTACCAACCGCAACCGCTTCCATCATCCTGTTATGACGTTCAGACTCTTGAAGACTTTTCTGAGCTGCCTTAGAGTCGTTCACTGCTTTTGCTATACCGGCTGCTCCTCCTGCCAAGGAACCCAAAGCCGATAACCCCGCAAAGATCGGGATTAAAGGTAGCAGTCCACCACATTTTGGTAGAGGAATACAGCGCGGCAAGCGAGTGCCTTTTTTATTCTTAAATATTTTTTTGGCTGCGGCGTAAGCGCATTTAATTGCTGTGGAACTGCCTTTTGATTTCAACTTTTTCATTTGAGATTTAATTTTTTTCACAGCTGCCATAAATGAGCGAGTACCGGCACCTGTCTTTAGTTTTGCTTTCATAGCATTTTTTACTATCCACGATGCCACCTTTTCACCCTTTTTCGCATCTTTAGCGTTTAATCGTTTCTTAGCCATATTTAAAAGTTTCATATCAGCCTCACGTCGAACGTTTGAATCGTTATCGTTGTAAGCAATGTCGTGGAACATACAAGCCTTATCCAATTTATTTATACCTCTATCACCTCTTTTTAAACGTTTCTGTAGCTTTGTTCCGGGGCCACAATATTGATAACCAGGTAAATGTAGCTCGAACGGTAAATAGTTTATTACGTTGTCTATAATACCACTTCCCTCCTTCATTGATATGTTTAGAATGAATAGATTTGGTCTAAAAGTAAACTTATATTGCAAAAAATATCTCATATTACAAAACTATCTCGTTTTTGTTTATCCAACTGTTCTCTTCATTGCTGAGACCTAACCATTTCACAAAATATTTATCTCCCTTACTTCTAATAATCTTTTCGATGAGGTAAATATCTGGGTATTTAGTTTTTTGTAATTCATACTCATAAAAAGCCCCTAATATAACCTGTTATTCTTATCTTCCAGAAGATAAGTTGGTGGATTTGTATTATTCACCTTTGTTACTGTAAATATTTCAGTAGACCAGTTGGGAGTATAACCTTTGTAAAAGTCTCCTTTAAATTTACTAATACGTACATGATTACCTACTAGAAACTTAGGTTTTAAGTGTTTTCGATTCCTATACGCTTTGCTAATATTACGCAATACAACCATTTCATTTGTATTATTAACGTCATTGGGCTTAAATTTAGTTATGCGATGAGTAGTGCTATTATAGTTATCTATCACAGTATTTAGTAATTTACCCAGCCATCGATAGGAACCGTATAAACTAAAAGTTTAAAGATGTGTGATTTTAGAGTACGTATGACTCGCTCTACAATCGAAGCTTTTTGATGGAGTAAGTAGAATAATGGTTAACATTATATTTTTTTAGCAGTTGACCGAAAATATCATTATAAAACTCTTTGCCTAAATCTGTTTGTAAATGTTTAGGTTTTCTAGATGAATTTTTAAATATCTGCTGCATTGCGTTAGCAACACATTTTTTTTTTAGATTTTAAGGGACTTGTCCATACATACTTTGACAAAGTATCTATCACCACTAATATGTAGTTGTGTCCTTTATTAAAATGTGAAAATTTTTGTAAATCTATGAGGTCGGCTTGCCAGAGATCATCAATTCCTTTTATAAATGTGCGTCTACGCGGAAAATTTCTTCTGACTGCTTTGTGAAGTTCATCAATTATGGCCTTTTTGCTCATTTTTGTTTATTTTTACATGAATTAAATTGTCTATTTCCGACTTTGAGTAAAATGATTTATTCAAATGTTCTGTTGTAGCGGTTTCCAAGTTCTTCAAATGAAATTTTACTTCGAGCTTCACTTTTTCAATTTCATTTCGTAATTCTTGAATGGTTTTGTCTAAATAAGCTTTGTTTACTGCTTCATCGTCTTCGATTGGATATGATAGCCCTTTTAATTTAGAAGATTTTAAATCGTAGTGTCCGGTATCTGATTTCACCAATGTTTCATTGAAGTTTTCAATGTATTCTGTCAATCGTAAACGCTTATGAACATGATGTCCGAACTTGTCTATATTCATTGCTGTCTTGATGGGTTGACTACGGAAAGAATACTGCCCAATTTTCCTGGTTTTTTCTTTATATGTTCCACATCTATGATACCAGCTTCATGCAGTTCCGAAATAATAGCAATTATTTCATTATTTACACCAGTGTTACCCGCTTCCCAAGATGCAAGTAGTAACTGTAATCGTTCGACTAACTCGTTTGGATCATCCCAGTAAACTAAATCAGTGTTTGATTTTACTGTCTTTAAAAGAGAAATACCTTTACCTTGAGGAATACTTTCTACACTTGTAGTTGGATTTCGAGAGAATTTGAACAAAGGTTTAATTACATTCATATATTTAAATCCTTTGTTGCTGTTTATAGGTTTGGATGGTTCACAATTACGTCGATGAGCATTGGTTTCTATAAGAAGTAACTTGTAATTCTGTAAATCATCATATGTTACAGCATCTAAATTTGGTTTCTTTTGAACAGAAGTTCATTCAAGCCATTCGTTTTTTTAACAGTAAGTGTTCCTATTTTAAGAATAACGCCGTCGTCATGAACACGGGTTTTGCCTAGTAACAGTTTACCCCGCTCATTTCTGATTCCAAACGGAACATCTTTCATTACTTCAGACGATGTTGACCATGACAGTGATTGATTCTTAAGACTTGGCGATGACTGTACAGATTTGAATGATCCCACGCTTACGTTGTGGTCTTCAGACGGTGATACAACAAGGGTTTTGTTGTAATCGTTGTATTGTTCTTGTTCATCGTCTTCATCTTCTTCACTAATAGATTCATTGTAATCTTCATCAGAGACAAATAATGACTGGTTCTCGTCTTCAAATGATTGATTATTATCATTTTTAAACTTTTTCATCACTGGTTCAAAGTGCTCATCTTTGTTAAGTTGAGAGTTTTTTTTTTTATCTGTTAATAATGTAAGTGGATCAACAATAGGTTTCAATATTGTTTCTAATGTTTTATTATTAGTATTTTCAACATCTTTTATCATCGCAACTTTTCTTTTAACAGCTGCTGCTGATTTTACAATTTGTTCTTTAAGATTTTTCTCCATTTCAAAGTATTCCGCTCAGGTCTAAATCGTGAGTACGAGTGATTAAAAAATAACACAGCGGTCTTTATGTATGTTCATCTATTACTATGAATGTATCGAACTTAAATCGGTAGCATCCGTTATTTTTGTCACAATCCTTATTAATAACAAGATAGCTAAAGGGTTTATTCCAAACATAAGAGCACATCTCACGAAATTGAGACCATGACATATCAGCACCAACATGCTCCTCATATACGTGCTTCAAGTTAACATCATCTTGCTTAAATAGAACCACGAGGTTTGAATTGTCTCTGACAAGTTGTTTTGGAACTTTTGTATAAGTTTGATTGATATAGAAGCAATCTATATTTTTATGGCGTCCATGGCGAAATAATCTCTAATGTTGTTTTGATTCTCACAAGCAACGTCGTCGAAAATGATGATCGAATCAGGTAAAGCATCATGTGGACTCAATATTTCACCATTATGATTGTATTTATTAAATGATGTTCCAGGAACCATGTCCAAAACCTTCTCAAGATATAAATATTTAGGCTGATACAAAGATTTTGAATACACATATAGGTTACGAAATCTTGGACCATTTTTATGTAATAATAAACTTATCACTAAATTGGTTTTTCCACTATTAGACGGACCACAAACAATACAACGTATTGTATTAGGTAACAAATTTCCATGTCGTTTTGGCTCTTTAGATGACGCAGGACAGATGCATTCTAATTTAAGCGATTCCTTTTGTTTGACCAACTTCATTATATTGTTTATAACGTGTCTGCAGCGGTGTATTAGTCACAATAGAATGACCTTAAGATCTAACGTAACCGCATTTTAAATTAACACTTATCTATCTGGTTTTTGGGCAATTTCACTTAACTTGATTTTTTGCGACTGAGCGAACGCAGAGAGCGATTTCGAAAAAAATCAAGTGAAGTGAAATGCCCAAAAAACACCTACTGATCGGTCCTGTGACGCCCGCATCCAATGGATTCCCGCGATCTTCACTAGATCGTCGGTCCACCTTGTGGGGGGCGCCACGGCTGCGACTTTTTGTACGTGGCCACCACTGGAGGACCTTTCCGCCCCAACGGCCGTCTGTTCTCCTCGCTATGTGCCCTGCCCATTGCCACTTGGGCATGCAATCCTTTGGGCTATGTCTGTAACCTTAGTTCTCCTGCGGATCTCATAATTTCTGATACGATCACGCAGGGAGACCCCGAGCATAGCCCTCCCCATTGCTCTCTGGGTGACTTTGATCCTCCTTAATCGGCACATTGTAAGCGGCCACGTTTCGGTTCCGTATGTCATCACTGGCAACACACACGCATTGAAGACTTTCGTCTTGAGACACTGAGGTAGATGGGCCGAAAATATGCTGCGTAGCATCCCGAACGCTGACCAGCCGAGTTGGATTCGTCGATCGACCTCTTTCTGGAAGTTGGACTTACCAAGCTGAACTTTTTGTCCGAGGTAGATGTACTCGTCTACAACTTCCAGTGTCGAACTTCCAACCTTTACAAGAGTGGGTACGAAATGGGAATTCGACATAATTTTCGCCTTGTCCATGTTCATTTTCAGACCCACTTGTTGGGAGACTCTACTGAGGTCGTCAAGCATTGTGCCTAAGTCTTCCAAGGTCTCAGCCATGACTACGATATCATCTGCGAATCGAAGGTGCGTCATGTACTCGCCATTTATATTGATGCCAAGTCCATCCCAGTCCAGAAGTTTAAACACGTCCTCCAACAGAGTGGTGAACAGTATCGGCGATATAACGTCACCCTGTCTCACACCTCGCTGGAGAGGTATGGGTTTTGATTCCTGGTCCTGAAGACGGACTGACATTGTGGCGTTTCCGTACAATGACTGCAACACTTGTATGTATCGGTAGTCTATTTGGCACCTTTTGGAGAGACTGTAAAATATTATTCTTACCTTTCCACATTTGCATGAAGTTTAAAAAAACTAATCCCCCCATAACATAATCCACCCCAGCCCCACCACCTCAAAATCGTCTTGTTGGTCTAGTAGTTGAAGTACATGGCCGTGATCGATCCTGGTTGCTACAAGGATCATCTAATGAGTTTTCGTAAGAAATAAGCAGAATACTAGCATACAAAATTCGTACACAAAGGTACACAAAGGTACACAAAGTGATGGCTAAAGTTGCAAAAAGCTACCCAAAGGTACACATTATTTTCATAACGTTTTGTTTCGTCGCCACGTTAAGCTATTGATTATGAAGCCGATAGCTTGAGCCAAGGCACAGCTCACCGTGCTCCTACCATCCCACCATATCAAAATCCTCTCTCTCCCCCCAAAGTGTAATTGTGATTGTAACTCTACAATTACTCTCCCGGTCCTGGGCTGCGGTAGACCAGTCATTAAATAACGTGTCGAGTTCATCTCGCCACCGTCGCCTCGGTCTGCCGCGGACTTAAGATTACGGGTAGGGCGCACTAGCGACGCCAATCGATTTAATTTTTTCGCTACTAAACCTACTAACTATTTTAAACAATTTCAGGGTTTACGCCTATACTATTTATTTAATACTTATAGTTAACTGTTTGGTCTGCTTTTACACTCGAATTTTGGATTACCGCCAAAGTGGCCGCTTTTGGCATGAATCAATTTTTCGCGTACAAAAACGGTCCCAACATTTGTGCATGGTTATTTAATAGTATAAGTGTTTGCCGAGAGATTGTAACCCCGAAATTGTTTAAAATAGATCCGGTTTAATAGCTAAAAATCAAATCGATTGGCGTCGCTAGTGTGCACTACCCGTTACCTTAATTGACAACATTACATCGAAAAATGATATAAAAATTAGAACTCCATTCATGTGTTGAGGCTTTCTGAACTTGATTTATACTTCTCTCGGTATTTATTACTACAAAATTACGACATACACAAAAATTTATAATATAGGATTAATAGCCTGTATTCCTTTTACCACTACTTTTTTATTTTTTAATTTATTTCTGAACGTTAGTACCTACGTCAGAAAAATAATAACAGATGGCAGATGACATTTCGACTAGAAGGCCACACCATGAAAGAAAACCGCGATTACGTCGCTATCAGCATTCAAATTTGAGCTTTATGTGTATAGATATAAGGAATCTAACATTTTAGTTCCATGTTTTGCCACGGGACTTTTCAGGTGGCGCGCTTGTTGCAATGACGGAGGTTCGGGACGTGTAATTAAAACATGTGATGCGTTATGACTGTCTGTTTATTACCTACTAACTAACTTATATACTAGCCTAACCTAGGGGCGAGGTGCGTCACACACTACACCTCCCCCGTTTTTTTTTTCGAAAAATAATTACTCAAATTATTTTTATATAAATATATGGTTGCCAACATTAAAAAAATTAAATATAAAGAAAGTTAAAATAAAAAGAATAATAAAAATCTATAAAAAGAATAAAAAAATGTAAAAATCTACGACGGCGGCTGTTCCAATTCCATGGGACCATGCGACGTCCATGGTCTCCAACATGCTCCCGGCGCCCTGCATCTCCTCTCCAACCATCGGACTCCATCATCGCCCGGCTGCCGGCAATCATACCACATCGGACACCAACATCTCCCGGCAGCCTGCAACCACTTTGTCCTCTGGCTCCATCTGCGCCCTGCGCCCAGCACTCCTCAAGGTCCTCATCACGCACGCACGCCCATACACCGATTGTCTTTTCTTTCACATTTTTCACTTATAGTTTTTATTCACAAAAAGACCATAAATTTAGACAATTAAAAGTTCTGACTGAGTCCAAAAAATCTAAACTTGACATGTGCCCGTGCGCAGCGCCGCCATAGGCAGCACTGGCAGGGTCGCCATGCAATGACGGAGGTTCGGGACGTGTAATTAAAACATGTGATGCGGTATGACTGACTGTTTATTACCTACTAACTAACTTATTTACTAGCCTAACCTAGGGGCGAGGTGCGTCACACACTACATTGTATTTGATTGACAGTTGACTGACTGGAGCTGGATATTGTATTTCTTGGCAAACAAGAAGCAAAGAAATTACAGCTGTTCGTCCTGTAATGGTACTTACGTCATTTTAGAATAAGAATATTTTAAAATTATTACTTTTCACATTAAAAATTGCAATAATAATAAAAATGTATTGTATGTTTTAACCCTATTTTATATTTTAATAATCAAAACGAAAGGAAATTATACCAGCT